>VZRX01019468.1:167420-250483 GCA_013398075.1 Notiomystis cincta | reverse complement strand
AAACCTCACAATTTAAAAAAAAAAAAAAAAAAAAAAAAAAAAAGGGATTGTTCTGTGGCATATTTCTCAAAGATGCAGAGCCCAAAATTGTCCCATATCTTGGTGTTCAGTGAATCCGCAGTTTCTGTTGGGTTTCAGCTTGTAAGTAGAAGGAGTAAGTGTGGAGGGGTTAAAGATCCTCAGAGCCTTGGATGAGTCACAAGCACTAAACCCATTCTTGTCAACTTTTACATTTGGTGGATGGGGGTGATTTCTAGAGAAAGCCAAGTTCAAGGCAGTTCTAGCAGACTTCAGTACATAAACCACAGTTCAAGAGGAAAGAGGTGGTAAAAACCCCCACTTCTAAATTATGGGCTGACAATAGCTTAACGATATGTCTCATTTGTTGGATTTTTTTTTTCAAGTACTATTCAATCATTCCACTCACTGGAGAGACCTTAAATTGAATCTCAGCCCTACAAAATGCATTACTTACTGCTGAATTGATGTCACTGCCAAAGAATTTTCTCTCGGCTTAAGCTGTCTGCAGCAACATGCCAGTGGCATGTTCAAGATCTTTCCCTATTTGTGAAGCGAAATTCCTTGTGTTGGTTCCTCACTTTTCCCCCTTTCCCCACGTTTGTATTAAATTTCTTTTTGAGGGTGAGATGTGCCACTAGAGCTGAGGGGAGTGAAGGAAGCAGTGGTTCCCTGCAGATTTCTGTGGTTGATGCAAATGGGAAAGGTTTGTGGAATGGTTTGGGTTGGAAGGGACCATGTGCAGTGTTACCTTCCACTATCCCAGGGTGCACCAAGCCCTGTCCAACCTGGACTTGGACACTTCCCGGGATGAGGCAGCCACAGATTCTCTGGGCAGTCTGTGCCAGGGCCTCACCACCCTCACAGGGAAAGATTTCTTTCTCATATTCAACCTGAACTTATGGTCTTTGGTTTAAAACCATTCCCCCTTGCCCTGCCAATCCGGGCCCTTGTCAAAAGACCAAGCAGACTGAAATAATTTGAAAGTTTCACTTTAAAGCACCCTTAGCTTTTCTTGAGCTTCAGTAGAAATGAAGCATCCTCATTACTTCATAAACCCAAATCTTAATTTCTTTGTTTCTCACTGTGGATTTTTCCTGTCTCCCCATTCTGGTACTGAAACCCCAGCAGTGTCCTCTCTTTCCTTTCCCCTTCATCTTCTGCCAGAAGGTAGCCAGGACACTACTCACTACTAGTTTTTCCTTGGCCCTTGAGACTCATTACCCACTTTTCTTCTTGACAGTGCTTTCAAATCAGGATTTTCCACATTTCCGCCCCAGTAATTCCTTTCTGTGGCTGTAAAACCTTGCTTTCTCCCCCCTTTTCACCCAGTGAGCAAAGAACAGCTTTTTACCGTTTGAAAACAGAAACTGTTTCAATTGTTTGAGCATTGGCTTCATCCAAACACCAGTTTTGTTTTAAAAAAATATAAAGTATGAAAAAAATTCAGCAGGTGTTTATCTGGAACTTTATGTCACCACAATTGCCAGAGATGAAAAATTGCCACAACCCCACAATATGCCTCCAGGGAATAAGGGAAATACATACCCAGTGTGGGGACCAGAACCTTTCTGATTAATAAAGTTAATTAACTTCAATAAAAAGAGAAAAGGAGGTCAAGAAACTTTTGTCCCAAGATATCCCACAAAGACACTGAATTACATTTATAGGTACTTTCAGCTTACTGAGATCTGGAAAACTTTGCCAGCCAAGCACAAGCAGGGAAAGAAGCAGACTCAGGATCCCCTTCCAGCCCCAGAGGTCTCCTCCATCACTTGTCTGGGGAGTTTTCACTCTAGGCAGGGACGAAACTGTCTGCCTACCAGTTTTTTTCAGCTCTTGCAGGAAAGGCAGCCTGTAGCTGACTCACATTTTAGAAGCTGCTGCCACAGATGGTTTTCACCTGGAGGTACTTGGAAACACCAAGGCCATTGACCATGTTCATCTCCTATCTCATCAGAGCCATGCTGCCCTGGCTCAGAGAAAACCCTGGAAATCAGCTAAACCAGCTGATATTCTGGGATTATTCCATATTTTCAGCCTACTAGGAGACAGAGGATTCAGTCACAGTACTATCTAGTGTTTTTATAACACCCTTCTCATCCATCCCTGCTTGACTTTTTAAAAGACCCATCAAATCTGCCTTGACTTGGATAATTTTCCTGATCTCCCAAGCCCCAAAGCCTTGTAGTTCATGGCCGTTAAACAAGGTCAGCATGGAGATACCCCCACAGGTGCCAAGGGAGAAGCTCTGAAGAGCAACTATACAAAACTCAGAAAGGTTTCATATCCTATGAAGTTAGTCAGATTTACCATCACAGCACTGTGTGAGCACCTGGTGTCTGACCCACAATAAATATTTGAAGTATCACATTGAATATAGAAAATGTGCTGAACCATTCCCATAGTGCCCCGGGCTCTTTTTGTGTTCTTTTCCTGAAGCCAGATCAATAAAAATACACAATAAGGAGGTCTCAACCTACTTTTGGTATCACAGCTCAAAGCCAGGGCTTTGCAAACTGTTTCTTCCCATCTGCAAGGAGGACAAATGCAGCAAGCCAGCATTTTTGCCAAGTCTTTCACTCCCATCTTATTTCACAATTCCTCTGTCTCCCTCCTATCATCCTCTCTCCCTGCACGTACAATTGCTGGTGTCTTCCCAAACAGATGCACACCTGCAGGAAAAGTTGGCATCTTCTCTTTCCAAGCTGTCATAAAGTCAAATAGTTTATGAGTCTATTGATGACAGATAAATTAATTACAGAAAGTATGAATGACTTAATATTTTGTGTGCTAATATATTTTTATTTCCTTCTCTTCAATCCACATCAGGCTATTTGGGTCGTGTTCAGATTCCCATGTCTCACCAGCTACGTAAGGTGGCAGAAGATACCCTGTGGCTTTTGAGCTCTTGGATTTGATGTTTTAAGCATGCAAGACAACTTTTTTGGAAAGGTTCTTAATGAACTTTGCTCAGCCCAGAATAAGGATGAAAGAAGCCGGGACTTTTGGGGAAGATTTTTGCTGGGTGTGAAAACACTCCCAAATCCCACGGTTCTCACCAGGTTCCAGCTACCCTGATTAACCTCAGGACTTGAGTTCTCTTTGTAGCCAGTAGATGGACAGGAGGTAAATCAAACTGCCCTTATCATCTTTGACATCAGCAGTCTTATTCTTGTGGCTACCAGGTTTTGGTTTACTCCCATCCCTTGTGGATTCAGAGGGAACCCAAATCATGGATGTGGATGACCTGAATAATGGTGTAAGCCCAGGTTGGATCTGGCCATAGCTGCCCTGTCCTTCCTGCATGTACTGATGACTAACCCATTACTACCCAGATAGAGATCTCTAGTCAATATATTAGATCATTGCCTGATATTGATCCAACAAGCTTCAATTATCTACTTAGATTGAAATGAATTTCAGTGTGTGTGGATTGAGGACAATCATCTGTGTGTTTTGTTCAACAGAGTATTGATGAGCAGTCAGAAAACATGACATCTGAAGAATGAGTAAGATGATGCTGCTCAGCTGAGAAAAGCAGGGCTGTAAAGGGACAGCTAACTAAAGCCATGCAAAAATATTTAAGTGAGATAGTGACATAACCTCTATTGACTCTCAACAATTTGTGTAAGGAATAAACTGAAAATGGAACAAAGTGGTTCAGATTGAACTTTGAGAAACATCTAAGTATAAGGAAGAAACAGTAGAGATTCATCACAGAAATATGGAATTTGAATGATTGATGAGTTTTAAGGATGGAATAGACAGAAGTGCCAAACATGGGGCAGGTAGGTTAGGTGGTGTTTCAAGACTGCTCTCCATCTCTGCTTTAAAAATTGGCCAGAAATAATTTGGCCACAAGACTGTCAATATTGGGACTGAAGTGGATATTTATAGCTAGACATGTTCTTAACTGGTCTGCAGATCTTGCATTGCTAAAGTCAATGGCAGATATTATAAGAGGAGCCTTCCTCTTTCCTTTGATCTGTCATTAAAGTAGGAAAACACAGCAGGAATGTTGCTGAGAAATAAGAACTAGGATGGTAATATGGCGTCTGACCCCAAATCTTCACTGGACATTAGAAGAAGTTCTGAAACTAAACGCCCAGTGATGTATTTGGTCTGTGAATGTGATGCCTTATTCGAGCTGAATGATGTCACCCTGCTATTAGGGACGGAACAAGTTATGAGCAGCCACAAATGAGATTGTTGCTCCTACACATCAGCACAAGATTGTTGACTCTGCAGCGCTACCCAAAGTGAACTCTGAGATCATCGCCAACTCTATTACTGGTGGATTTCCCCTGAATTCTGCCACTGATTCGCATAGTCCTTGTCAAACCACTTCACTTCTCCCAGTTTCCAGACTGGAGGTGCATTATGGAGCTCAGCACAGCTCCTGGTAGGGGCAGCACTTTAGCAAGACCATTTGGGCTGAAAAGAATCTCATTGCTCTGCATTTGCAACAGATTTTGCTCAGTGTGGTAATGTACCATGGGTGAATTCCACAGTTTTGTTGCAATAACTGTTAATCGGGTCTGGGCTTTTCCAAGGGAATAATTATTTAAATGAGAAGGAGCAAGTTCCTCCCCACTGAGTATTTAGCCTTTGCGATGTCAACAGAAAACGAGTCCCAAGTGGCAGAGACCAAAGCACAAGCCAAGCAACCACAGCAAGGTGTCTACCCTGCTTCCAGAAAGGACAATTTGTTTGGTAGAAATGTACTGATCTTAGGGGTATTCATTTGGGCGTAGGCTGGGGGGTGTCCGGAGGGAAATAAGTGACCCTGCCTCTGGAGCCATTCCACCTTAAAGAAAAATAAATAGAGAAAAGCTTTGAAATCGGATGAGAACAAAGCCGATGGAAGAGAATCTGGAAGACTGTGCTGTAGAAGACACCCTTACTATAAAAAGTGACTTTTGATAATTGCTGGAAAAGTGCCGGAATGTATTTTGGGAGAGAGGGGGAAAAAATTTTTCTATGACCTAATGTTTCTGGAACCCATCCACCAACCTGGGTGCCCTGTGGCTGTTTAAATTTTTTATCTGCCTTTCCAACAGGCATTTCACAATGTGGATTGTTTTGTGTGTGCAAGGCAGAGAGAGTGAGGCTGTCAAGGGCCCTCTCTGGTCTCTGGCTTGGATAGCTCCTGTTCAGGTGAAGAGCAGATAACACCTCTCCAGCCACTTCATCATCAATTGTTACAACCTGAAGACCTCATTAGGATGGAGACAGGAAGAAGGGCAATAATTAAATCGAGATGTAATTAGAAAGGTGCGCTGTAGATTTACTGCTACTACTCCGCTCCTATTGTAAAACAGCAATAAAAGGAGAAAAATTCTAAAGGCAAAGTATGAGTAATGAGAGAATGCAGTAATTTATGTGAGCATATGTAATTTCTGCTATGTTTTAATATATAAATATATCTGGGATGATCCTATGAATTCTGTGTTGGGGTGAAGTTTCCTAGATGTGTTTTCCCATGGAGAATGATGCAGTGATCTCAGCTCCTACTAGCAAATGCTGCTGGCTTCATGCTTCATGCCATGCAAAATCATGATCTGAGTCTCTTGAGGACAAAAAAACTGAAGCAGGAGCAGCAGTAAGATGTAAGTGGTGAAAGACAAAGTAATTCAGTAATCAAGAGTTCATATAGCACAAGGTACTTCTGCCAGGTTCCAGAAAAATGTTCTCTTCAAATGTGCTACTGTAGATTAATTCAAAGCTTTTGGCTTAATGTAGGAATTAATATTTTTCCTTGCTGGTCTGAGCTTAGCAAGAAGGTGGTCTTGATGCCAATTACATTTGCTTCTGCTTGTAAAACGAGTGTGACCATATTAACCACTTCCTGCTCACTGGATTGCAAAGTCATCTGTGATATTGGGAGGGTCGATATACTTAGGGAAAAATAATCTGTGCACTTTTGAGTTAAAAATTTTCAGCTTCTCTGACTTGTGCTGGCCAAGAAATATCTATAAACTGGTAGTCCAAGTAACTCCACTGTTTATAACCTGCTGACCCAAACCTGCTTCTCTATTGTCTGAGTATCCTGTTTGTAGGAGGGGAATGGCCCATCCCAGATGCCCTTACCGCTCTTGCCTCCTTTGCTCTGGAATAGGGCATCCATCTCCCCAACATTCCTGCTCCAGGACAAGGGCTGTGCTGGAATTCATCCTGTTTGACAGAAGCTCCCCCCCTCTACTCTGCCCTTTTGAGACCCCACCTGCAGAGCTGCCTCCAGCTCTGGGGTCCCAGCAAGGAAAAGACCTCGACCTGTTGGAGCGAGTCCAGAGCAGACCATGGAGATGCTCCAAGTGCTGGAGCCCCTCTGCTCTGGAGCCAGGCTGGGAGAGCTGGGGATGCTCACCTGGAGAGGAGAAGGCTGCAGAAAGAAATTAAGAGCCCCTGCCAATGCCTAAAGGGGATGCAAGAGAGATGGAGAGGGACTTGGGACAAGGGATGGAGGGACAGGACAAGGGGGAATGGCTTCCCACTGCCAGAGTGCAGGAATAGATGGGATATTGGGAAGGAGTTCCTCCCTGTGAGGGTGGGGAGGCCCTGGCACAGGGTGCCCGAGAAGCTGTGGCTGCTCCATCCTTGGAAGTGCCGAGGCCAAGGTTGGATGGGTCTGGGAGCAGCCTCGTCTAGTGGAAGTGCCCATGGCAGAGTTGGAATGTGATGAACTTTAAGGTCCCTTCCAACTCAAACTGGTCTGTGTTTCTGCCACCATATCTGTGCTCTGAACCAGCCTCAGCCCCTCCTGACTCAGCTTTACAGAGGTGTCTCAGGCTGAAGCTCTGCTTTAGGGATGAGGCTGATGAAAGTTTGCTCTGTGTATGGGGTGATAAAAAGCATCTTCAATGCCTAGTGCCTGCACTGGGCCACTCTGTGATTCCCGTGGGGCTGGGGGATACTAAGACCATCCAGATGAATTTGTGGGTCTCAGGGGTGCTGGGCTTTGGACCTAATCTCCAGACTTCTGTGAGGATTCAGTCTGGGCACATGCAGAGACAACTTGAGGCATGGATCTTTACCTTGTAACATCCCTGCCCTCCCTGTTTGCCCATCTCAGCTCAGACTTGAGCTGTGCCATGTGAGCCCACATTTTCCATTTGATTTTACAGCCCATGGGGCTGTTTGTACAAGACTAGCTGGTAGGGATGTGAGCAGATTACAAATCAAAGGCAAGGAATTTGCTCCAGAAAACGCAATGGCAGCGGTGGCTCCCACTGAAACCTTCATCAGATGTAATTAAACAAAGCTTCATATTAGGAAAATGCTTGTACTTGCTGGCTCCCCTAGGCTGAACTGGCTCTTGTTTCCCCATCAATTAACTCTTTCGGGCTCAATCCATGCACATACAACCAGTGAATCCCCCTGGCAAAGCACAGAGGGCTGCTTTCCTCAGCCCAGGCAGCACTGCAAGCTTATCCCTCCAGTCTCCCACAAGAAATGGGAATAAGAGCACCAGCTAATGCAAGACTACAGGAGCCTGAAATAGCACCTTTCATCCCATTTTTAAGTTCCATGACACCGGTAAAGCAACAGCAGTGATGGCAGTTTGTTCAGTACTTAAAGACACAGGAGATAGAAGTGGCTATGGCATTGGAGACACTGGACCACAAGACTAACTCTCTGCAGCTGATGGAAAGCAGCCAGGACATGAATTATTAGGTGCAAATGTCACATTTTCCAGCTTTCCAGTACTTAGTTTCTCCCTGCAGTTCCACGCTTTTCCCTGTTAAACAGGGGCACTAGCTCATTGCTACAGCAAGCTGTCCTTCTCCTCCTACTTGGAACCTGCTTCCAGGGAATGCTCCAGGGGAAGGCAAAGGCTTCAGACAAAGCATTGCTGTTGGGAGAGGGGCAAGAGTGCTCGGGGATGATTTATGAATGCCAGCTGGTGAAGGAGATGAAGCATCTGCCTACGGTCTAGACGAAGAACACATCTCAAAGTCACCCTGCAGCAAACACCTGAGGGCTGTCAGAGACAGCACTGAGAGATCTTAAGGGCTTCCCATTTCCCTCAGCAACCTGCAATATTTGGGTCAAGAAAGGTTGAAAGTTGAAGGATACAGAAGATCAAAAGGATGAAAGTGTTTACAAAGGAAGAGCATGGACCAGAGATAGTTTGGGGAGCAGGCAGCCCTGAAGCATTGAAAAAAAGTTGACCGGCAGTGAGAACAAGTCCTTTCCCCCTCAAAAATACCATTTTCTCTAAAAGTTTAAATGAAACTTGCTTATTGGTAAGTAAATGTCACCTTCCTGTCAGAGCTCTGCACTGCTGCTGGGTCTGGCACAAGTTGCTGTGGTGCAGGACTAGGGCTAAGAGTGGGAGAATTAAGGAGCAATGGGCTCCAAATGTGAAGCCTAAATAGGCCCCAGGTTCAACCAAAGGCTTGTGAGAGGAGCTTGTTGTGTGACATGAGCACACTGACCCTGGGAGGGGGGTCAGGGCCTGTGCTTCCATGGAGCCCCTGTGCCTCTGGTTGTTTCCTACTGAAGGAGAGGAGGCTGTGGGCCGGGTCATCGGTGCATGACCAACCAAGAGAGCAGAAGCTAGTCCTTAATTCATTGCAGGCTTGTCTTAATCATTTCAACCTCATCTGCCTCCATATTTCAGTTACTTTTTGTAAACTGGTGGTGCAAAAACATTTTCTACCTCAGAATCATTTTGCCTTTCTGTGTGGTCTGGGGCAAACCATGTAACCTCTCTGTGACTCTGTTTACCAGCTGCCACAGCAGTCAGCACAGCATTTACCTCATCAGGGGTTGAGAGGCTTAATTATTCCCAGACGGATGGATGCTGCATAAGCACAAAGTATTACGATGACTAAATCTTCCTGGAGGTGCCTTGAATATCTCTGATTAGTTTGTTTATCCCCCAGATTCTGCACCATGGGCATGGCAAAGATTCCAAGGAGCGTGTTTAAGCAGGGGCACCGCTGCCGTGCCAGATACCTCCAGGTCAGAGGGAAACAGATGATGGAAAACCAATTAATTTTTTACAGCAAGAAAAACAGCTACAGGATTAAGAAACATTAATTATTTATTGAACTGCTGCCTTTGCAGAAAAAAAGGAGTTTATACATACCTATATCTCTCTACATATAAAATAATCACTCATTGCACATAACAGGGTAATAACTTCAGTAATCTGAGCTCCTGTTTTGATATTGTACTTTTTGCAGAGGTTGGTTAAAATAATGAGAGCAAAAATACTTAGGAGCCTCAGGAAGAAAAAAACCTACTACAATAATGGCAGGGGGTTGAGTTATGGAATATTTAGCCCACGGTGCTTGGTTCTAGTCTCCCTGGTATGAAGTGCTCAACTTCTGTGTGTGTGTCTAAGTCAGTTCCTGGTAGCTGTGGATCTGCCCCAAGATGCAGGTGAGATCCAAGTATCAGAGATGGAGAAGAGCCATGGCAACTTAGCAGGTCAGCTGCAAGGTGGACACTGGCCATGAGCATCTCATGCAAACACTGGATTAAATGGATTTGCTGCAGCCACCTTCCTGCTGGTAATCCTGGAATCCCAGAATGGTTTGGGTTGTAAGGGACCTTAAAGATTGTCTTGTTTTAACTCATTGTCATGGTCAGGGACACTTTCCACTATCCCAGGTTGCTCCAAGCCCTGTCCAATTTCCAGAGATGGAGCAGCCACAGCTTCTCTAGGCAACCTTTGCCAGGGTCTCACTACCCTCACAGGGAGGAATTCCTTCCAAATATCCCATCTATCCTTGAAATCTGCCAGTGGAAGGTCATTCTCCCTTGTCCTGGCACTCCAGGCCCTTGTCCAAAATCCATCTCTATCTCTCTTGGATCCCCTTCAGGCACTGGAAAGGGCTCTAAGTTCTCCCTGCAGTCTTCTTCAGGCGGAACCTTGGTTATTCAGCACTGCTAAAACTTAATCACCTCTGATTTCCTGCCTGGATGTACCTTGAGATGCCACTGATGCCTTCTACAGACCTGTGCTGAACACCTTGTGCTGTGGTTCACAGGTTGCCCAGAGAAGCTATGGAGGTTCCATCCCTGGAAGTGTCCAAGGCCAAGCTGGATGAGGCTTGGAGCACCCTGGGACAGTGGAAGGTGCCTCGGCCCAGGGGAGTGGGTAGAACTAGATGGGCTTTAAGGTCCCTTCCAACCTAAACCATTCTGTGATTCTGAGTCCTGCCCACATATCTGGGATAGGATTAGCTGTGCAAGGCAGATCCCCTGGGGATCCTGTCGGTGTCCTTGCTTACTATATCTAGGTGCAATCCACAAAATGCAAACTCAGAGGGACATGAGAAGCAGAATATATTTTAATCCAGATCCAAACTGGAGTTTGCCACATGCACACATGCCTGGGGAGAAGGGCACCTGCAAGCATTTCCCAGGAATGGCCCTGTCCAGAGGAGAGCGAGCAGCAGAGCCAAGCCAGGGCCATCACGACAATGGCTGGGCACAAGACTGAGGTGAACAGCAATCCTCTACAGACCCCCAGTGAGCACACCCAAGCACCATTCATCTCAGAGGATCCCTCACACATTAGGACTTTTCAGGTTTGAAGCAATAACCCTTTTATCCAGGTGCCTGATGGATTTGGAGGGTCTTCCCCACTGGAGCTCTTCTCTGAGCTTCAAAGAGCTGCCCTAAGGTCGCTTCTCAGTCCAACCAGTGAAGTCAACAGGTGGGACTTTGTATGATCCCTTCCCATGGGACAAGAGTACATCAACTCTACAGGCCAGGGTGGACCTGTTAATAGATAAATAATTTATTTGCAGAAAACATTTTTTTTCCTAATGCAAGAGAGGAAAAAATTTAGATTTCTTTCTCTGGGCACCCACTGGAGCCACTTCAGCAAGTTCAGTGCTCCAAAGAGCTCAGGTGTCTGCAGAGACCTGTTTGCTGTGTTTTCAACCCAAAATTCCACTCTGCATCCTCTCTCACATGCCAATCTCACCATCCTCCATCCTGCCCATACACCCCATGTCATGAGGAGGAGGCTTCTCTGTCTTACTCTCTTTCACTGCCTAAAAGGGCTTAAATCAATCCTCCCAGTGACGCTGATTATTTTTTGGCCAAAATTAAGACAATAACTTGTGCAGCAACATCAGTAATTATCGATACAGAACTGCAGTAATTAACAACCAGGGACAATAATTAAGCACTTTCCTCCCTATAATGCAAAATGGCAAAGAACAGCTTGGTTTGCTCAGTCAAGTTGAAGCCCATGAGGATGAAAGTTTCATGATTGGAGCAAAGCTAAGCACTTTGGCTAACTCGGGAACAAACATGTCTTCTGAATTTTTGGAAACCAGGCCCACATTTTGGCATGGTGTCTCTGACCACAGGAACATCAAGTTTCCTTCCTCTTCAATCAGGATGTGCAAAACCCAAGGAAATGTCCTGAAACTCTTCATCTGTTTTGTTTTTTTTTCTTTTTTGCAGGCACACTGAGATGGTTTGATTTGAGCCTGGTTCAACTTTGTGGCAAATTTGCCAGGAGGTCAAGGAGATAAATCAGGAGGAATTTCTGATGGCTCTTCTCCATGAGTCTTCCCAGCTGTGTCTTCACTTCTCTTGCAGTTATGAAGCAACAGAGGTTTTCCTCTGTGGTTTTTTAATGTGCTGCCAGGAGCAGGGCTGTCCTAAGTGTGGAAGTCCATGTGACCACCTGCCTGTCACTCTCTGTTACACACAGATTTTGCAATTTATAGCACCAGGTTTTCCTACATGTGACTAATCTGTTTTCCAATGTGCTGACTGTGAGGCAGGGAACCCGCCCACCCCCAAACCAGCCAAGCTTACCAAGCTCCCAACATCTTCTGCCAGCAGTGTCTGGGCAAAGTCCACCCTGTTCTGTTGGCCAGGGTCCACAAAAAAAGCCAACAAGGAGTTTTTTCATCATCATGAGGCTTGGGTTTATCCAAACAACCAGTAGGGCACTCAAAAGATTCCCACCAGACTTTTTTGGGGGGAAAAAGGTAGAGACTAGGAGGAGGCTGTGTCCCATGAGAAAAAGGAATTAAATGTCAGACTGTTTCTTCTCCCTATCAAGAAGGATTAATTTCCTAGGATTCCCCTGCAGGGAGAAGCAAGTCAGTCAGAACAATCCTGGTCTTGATACAGCAGCACAGTCCTGGGGCTTCCAAGGAAACAGCAAGAGACAAAGTTTGATTCATAAAAGCTTCAGGAAAAAGAGGGGGGAGAGGAGATAATAATAATAATAATAATGCTTCAGGGTGATTTCATAACATTAATAGGTAATGTAGTCAATTATGTAGGCTTATTTTACTTCAGCAAAGTGCAGGTGTTGAGCTACATCTCACAGGTGCTTTTCCAATTAGCTGTACGTCTTCTAGGTGAATAAATGGCCGAGTGCCAAAGCTCCATGCCACTGGCAACAGACTAATCCAGACTAATCCTGAGGACTCATCTTGCTGCATGTTAAAGCAACTAAAGTCTATTTTATTTATTATCTCTTGAAAGATCACTCCTCTTCCTGGAAAAACAAGGAGGACTATTTCACAGTGGAGGCCATAAATGCATTTCACTCAGCATTTGGTGAGGACTGGAAGACTATTTCTGCCTGGATCCAGTTGCCTATTACCATTATGTAATAGCAGATGAATATCCTGTTCTGCATTAGTTAAATGTTTTCTTTTAATAATCAACTCATATCCACATAATGGGGCAGCTTATGCAATCAGCTGTCTTGTGAGCTCTTCAGGGAGACATCTGTATTTCAGCATTGTTAATTACCACCATAGGATGATTAAAATGTATTTATTTACTTTTGTTATTACAACTGGGTGAGTCTTACTGCTTAGCAAAGGAGCTTGCTGGTAAAACCGCCTGGTGTAGGCATGGTGTGGGCAGGAATTATCCCAGATATCCACACACACTGACATCCACCAGCATCCATCAGGCACTTTGGGCTTGATGTGACGCCTTGGTCCTCCCAAAGCACGAATGATGACGTGGGTTCAGAGCAGATGGGTGGGAGAAATGGGAGACAACCATCCCTGCTGACGTGGTTGTTCATTTTACATTCAGACCCAGTAGAAACATCCATGTTCATCCTGTAGGATGGATTTTGTGGAGCATCACTACCAGCCTTTTGACTTTTGGAAGTCAGACACTGGGAATTCTCACAATGACAGTTCAGTGACGAGGGCACAGCAGTTCCCTGATATTTGACCTGAGGAAAGGGCTGAAAATGCTTGGTTTTGACCTGATTCAGGGAATTTTACAACGCACCCGCATCTTTGGATATTCTTTGCCAGAACTCTGCTGTTTCTTAGCAGCATGTTTGGGGAAAGGAAGGTTTTCTTTCCAGTTTTCCAAAGGAGTTAATTTATCCTATGACTAAGCAAGTTGCTGCCAGAGGCTCTCAGAGGACTTTCAGTCCCTAATTCCCATTAATTTCCCTCAAATGTCAGTCCCTTACACTGCGGACCACTCGCACAGTGTTTGTTGAAACCCTCCTGTTGGAACCACAGTGCTGGGGTTGGAATTAGTTTCTCTTTGAGGTCCCTTCCCACTCAACGCAATCTAGGATTCTGTGTTGGTCGTTAAAACTCCTTAAATCCTCCTTCTCTCGGTGTTTACCCAGGCACCAGCTCTAGGTCACCTGCAAATCCCCAGGGACTCTACCCGACTTTGGACACTCCTGGAAGTCCCATCAGCTCTTGGAGAACCCTTAAAAAAATCCAACCACCCCTCTAAGCTTTTGAAATTATGACCCCAGGTTGGTGGGGAAGAGGAGGCTGCCAGGATAAGGCTGCCTGACATCATTCGGATCTGGTCCAGGACCATCTGACACCTGTTGAGCTTCCCAGTGTAATTCCATGGCAGCTGCTGCCCTCGTCCACAAGTGCACAAGCGGGAACATGAGTTGTTTGGATCACTTGCTTCCAACATTGTTCTCTGGAGTGTTTGAAAAAGGCCTAATGAAAAGTGACTCAGAAATAACTGACAAGTGCCAGCCTCACCTTTTTATTGTTTCATCAAAATGGGAAAGACAGTGAAGGAGAAGAGTCAACCTACTCTATAAGATCCACTGTCCCAACTTGCCTGCAACTTGCAGGCTGAGTGAAATGTTGACACAGGTTTGACAGGGCTGCTTGATTTATGAACAGCTCAAAGGAGGGGGAAAGAAAGGAAGAAGAATTAAACATTATAAATCAATGAGTAACATCCATAACCCTGAAGTGCTTGTTGTAAACAATACAAAACACCAGCCTAATTTTTATAAGTGTAATTTATGACAAGCAATTCCTTCCAAATGAGAGAATTTAAAAGGAAAAAAACGTCACTTGTTAGAATACCATTAATTCAATCAGATGAGAACTAAGCCAGCCATTGTTCCTAATGGTGGAAAATTTCACAGAAGCTAATTGCTTCTCTGTGGTGCCTCTCGAGGTGTCTGCATTGAGGCCTGTTGGTGCTGGAGGAGAACCAGGCTGGAAGTGAGGGCACAGCCAGACCTTCAGCTCTGCCCAGTCCTTAGGAAAACGCTGGGTACCACCCTGCTTGGCTGGAAACCTGCTCCAGGTGGGCAGCTGGCTTTATCCCAGGATCTCCCAGCTCACTTTCTCTCCAGGGACTTCTCCAGAGCCTGAAAAAATCTGTCCATGTAATGATCCAACCTTTTGGGCAGTGAGGGGATCAAGGTAATACCAGGTTAGCTAAATTCCAGCACAACCTGAGCACTGTGGGAAAGCCAAGGGTGCTAAACTTGACCTCAGATTCAGTAGTGATGCCCAGTCCAACAGTTGGGGGATGCTTCACAGATGCAGCTGTGCTGTACAGCTCAACAAATCCTACTAACATGGGAATTAAAACTCCTGTGGCAAGGAGATGACATAAAGTCAACCCAGACAAATCCTGCTGTTACCTCTGCCTGCCTGCCTCACCATCAGCCAAAACTTCTCCAACTGGTATTACCCACCTTCAGTGCTCAAAGTTGGAAGATTAAAGCATCAAATGATACCATGGAGAAACAAACCCCAAACTATTTTCCATGTTGTGCAAGTACAGAGTAAGAAATGGCCTCTTCTCATCCCAAAGACCTTTCAGTGCAAACACAAAGCAAGAGATGGAGAGAAAAAGGATATTTTCACACAGACAATCATGCCAGGCATGAACCAGTGGTCCAAGAAGTTACTGTCCCAGCTGTGGTTTAAATTAATCTGTTCTAGTTTGTGCCACAGCACATTAGGAGAGCACATCACAGCACTTTGGACAGGGCATGGGACAGACCACTATCATCCTCTCCAAAACAACCATGTCTGTTTATACCATGGCAGGAGTCAAGTGACATGGTTTACAGAAGCAGGAATCAAACCCCAGCTGAATTCCTAACCCAGAGCCTTGCTCACAAGAACATCTTTATATTTATCCCCAGTGTTCTCACAGCAAAGCTCATCTCTCCAGGCCTGCTGTTTGCCTTCAGGTGATTAACAGATTCCAGAGTACTTGGGGATGAAAAGTTCTTCATCTATAAATAAATGGATCTAACAGAGATATAATGAGACTGTAATAAATTTATGTTTGCAGAATGCCATGAGAGGCACAACAAAATGTGCTCGCAAAATGCAAGGTATTAAGGCAGAAAATGTATTATTGTTGGCAATCTGGGGAGCTCTTTGAGAGCAGCTCTTTGAGCTCTCTCTTCTCACCTTCCCTACTGTTTCACAATTGTTATTCCTCCCAAAGGGAAGTGGGGTGCGAAACCTGATGATTTGCTTGCCAGCAAACTGCTCCTTCATTAAGGGAGGTAATGACGGAGCTGCGCGAGGACACAGAGCAGGGATGGTGCTCCGGGGTCACAGAGTGCTGGGTGTGCAGAGCTCAGGTGCATGGCAGGACCTGGTCTTGACTGTGGGATAAACATGTGATCAGACCAGGGCTCTCCCACTTTAAAATTAATTCTCAAGAGAGCAAGAAATGCCTTACCAGTGACATTGCTGATCTTTGCCAGAGACCTCTTCACTTCCAAATCTGCAAATCATCTTCCATCAGCAAATTCAGCATCAAATTTTAGGGGTTTGGCCTTTCTGTTCTTGAAGCCCCGTTTAACACTTGCAAGATGCAGGAACTGCAAGTGATTTACATGGGTTCCTAAAGTTTGGACAGCATCAGTACACAGAATCCCAGAGTGGTATGGGATGGAAGAGATCTTAAAGCTCATCCAGTCCCACTCCCTACCATAGGCAGAGACACCTTCCACTAGACCAGGTTGCTCCAAGCCCCACCTGGTCTTGGACACTTCCAGGGATGGGGCAGCCATAGCTTCTCTGTGCCAAGGCCTCACTCCCCCCGCCCCTCACAGGGAAGGATTTCTTCCCAATATCTAACTTAGACCCATCCTCTTTTAGAATCTCTTACCTTTTTATACAATCAGATGTGACAATGGTTCAACAGAGGCCAGAAAGCTCTAGAGGTGGGGAGTTATTTAAGCTGCTCCCACACATTCAAGTGTATATATCAGGACTGAGCTATTCATGAGTGAATATCAAGACAGGGAAAAAACCTGCTCTACAGACTGTTCAGCTGCACTGAGTCAGTCTGTCCTTGTGCAAATCATAGAGGCACACCTATAGCAAAGTTAAGATTAAAGATTTCCTACAAACAGCTAAGACTAATATTTGTTTCACCAGGAGTATTTGGAGAGTGGATGAAAGCACTCATAGTAGGTACATGGACACATGGACCTAACACACATACACAAATACACACATATATGCATTAACACTGAAGGTGGAGGCAGCTGTGACCTCTGGAGGGCCTGGAAAGCAAACTAAATCTGTTTCCACTGTGTCTTGGAGGGAAGGAACTGACACAGCAAGTTGCATTATAGACATTTCACAGATTGAGCAATGACATTTGTTTTTCTGGTAAGCTCTTAAATGCTTTGAAAGAGGTGAAACACGACCCATCTAAAACATGAGCTTAGAGTCATCAACTCTAAAGTCACCCTCTCAATTACACTTACAAACAGCATTTTCCTCCACAGAATTAGAAGCAGCCTCCATAATCCTCTGGCTATTGCAGCACAGTGATCCCACACCTGCATGCAGCGTGGGGGATCACTTGAAGGAGGGAACTGCACAGAGATGATTCAAGATGGCACCAGAAGTGCTGTTGGCAAAAGAGGGAAGACTGCCACAAGAGATGCACAGACTATGGAACGTGGTCACACCCTCTTGCTGGATATCAGGGAGCTCCTCGGTCAGCCTGACCACACTCTGCTGGCCCTCATCCTTCCCCTGCTATGGGAGGGATAATGTAGGAAGGTAAGGAGAAACACACTCAGACAAAGTAAACCATTTTGTGCTGCCAAAGCCTTTACCAAGTTGCAAAGTCTTCACTTCGTCTTCCCAGCACTGGTAAGAAGAGGCTTGGAGCAACCTTGTCCAGGGGAAGGAGTTCCTGACCATGGCAGGGGGCTTGGAACTGGGTGGTCTTTAAGGTCCCTTCCAATCAAAATTGTTCTAGGGTTCTATATACTGGATGGGAGCAGAAGAGCTCGACAGACATGGTCAGAGGACCAAGGGACATAAACTATGCAAAGAAATGGAAGAAATTTCCACTGATCCTCAATTTCAGAGCATTAAGCTGCAACAAACCCAACACCACCACCTGGCTGTCAGAAGAAACCTCTCCCATCCTGCCTGCCATGGCAAAGGTTGCATAGGAAACCACAAAACCTAAGAGCTGCAAGAGCTCTGTGGCCGCCACAACTTAAATGATGGATTAGGATGTCTAACACTTGTGGAGGACGCTTGGCTGCGCCTGACCAGTCTGGAACAGCAAAGCAACCCCCAAATCCATGTCTGAGCAAGTTTCATGGAGCCCTGTGTGGCCAACTAAACCTTTTACTCATGAACAGTCTCTTATCTAAATTTGTCCTTCTCACACAGGTCTTGTGTCTCACCTACCCAAATAAGCCTGTCTTTGGCAGGCCAGCCCCAGGAGGAAGAATGAAAGACAGCTTGATTGCCAATATCTAATCATAATTTGGGATCCAGAAAGCTACTTATCTTAGGAATTGCTTAATAATGCACTTAGTGTGTGAAGTATTATCACTATGTATAATTAAATACAGAGAGTTACACGGAAGGAGATAAGGATCCTGCGCAAACGGATGAAGAGGAAGCTAATTGAGATTTGGGCTTCTGTTCTACCAATTCCTCACCTAGATCACTGTGAACTGCCCCAACATGTGTGCCTGGAGAGAGAAGGACTTTGAAAGTGGGAAGGGAGAGGGGAGAAGTCACTCCATTCTTCCCTATCTGCCCCCACTCCTTCATTTCCATGAACAGTGCCCACAAAATCCACAGGAAGCCCTGGAGTGCAGCGGGGAAATTGGAATACAGGAACAACGAAGCCCTGGGGTGTGAATTATTTAGTGCTGTGGAAGAACAATTAAGCTCTGTGAAGTACTTAGTCCAGCCCTATGGCAGATGGAAGTTGGAAAGTGCAGGCGAGGTGTGACAAACACAAGAGACGAGTCATGTCCAAATTCCAGCAGCCCCAAATTGCTGCTTTGACTCATGGGGCAAAACAAGATCTGTTGTGATTCTGAACCCACCCCAGGGATTTGCACAGGAGGTTAGTGCCAAGCTGTAGTTGGGCATTTCATGCCTTTTAAGAAGGGGTAACACTGAATCATAGAATGGTTTGAGTTGGAAGAGACCTTAAAGCCCATCCCAGTTTCACCCTCTCCCCTGGGCAGGGACACCTTGCACTAACAAGGTTGTTCCAAGCCCTGTCCAATGTGGCCTTGGAGTCTTCCAGGGATGGGGCAACCACAGCTTCTCTGGGCAGTCTGTTCCAGGGCCTCACCACCCTCACAGGGAAGAATTTCTCCCCTGTGTTCCATCTAACCCTGCCCTCTGTCAGTTTAAATGCAACACCTCAAGTCCTGCTGCCTTTGAGCTGAACTGGCAGGTTGCAGAACGTTTAACATCCCTTCTTGAGGAGAGAGGAAATGCCACCAGGGCTGATTTGTTTTGTTGCTTTGCTGGCAGGGGATGTGGAGCAAACGAGAAANTCCTGCGCAAACGGATGAAGAGGAAGCTAATTGAGATTTGGGCTTCTGTTCTACCAATTCCTCACCTAGATCACTGTGAACTGCCCCAACATGTGTGCCTGGAGAGAGAAGGACTTTGAAAGTGGGAAGGGAGAGGGGAGAAGTCACTCCATTCTTCCCTATCTGCCCCCACTCCTTCATTTCCATGAACAGTGCCCACAAAATCCACAGGAAGCCCTGGAGTGCAGCGGGGAAATTGGAATACAGGAACAACGGAGCCCTGGGGTGTGAATTATTTAGTGCTGTGGAAGAACAATTAAGCTCTGTGAAGTACTTAGTCCAGCCCTATGGCAGATGGAAGTTGGAAAGTGCAGGCGAGGTGTGACAAACACAAGAGACGAGTCATGTCCAAATTCCAGCAGCCCCAAATTGCTGCTTTGACTCATGGGGCAAAACAAGATCTGTTGTGATTCTGAACCCACCCCAGGGATTTGCACAGGAGGTTAGTGCCAAGCTGTAGTTGGGCATTTCATGCCTTTTAAGAAGGGGTAACACTGAATCATAGAATGGTTTGAGTTGGAAGAGACCTTAAAGCCCATCCCAGTTTCACCCTCTCCCCTGGGCAGGGACACCTTGCACTAACAAGGTTGTTCCAAGCCCTGTCCAATGTGGCCTTGGAGTCTTCCAGGGATGGGGCAACCACAGCTTCTCTGGGCAGTCTGTTCCAGGGCCTTAAAGCCCATCCCAGTTTCACCCTCTCCCCTGGGCAGGGACACCTTGCACTAACAAGGTTGTTCCAAGCCCTGTCCAATGTGGCCTTGGAGTCTTCCAGGGATGGGGCAACCACAGCTTCTCTGGGCAGTCTGTTCCAGGGCCTTAAAGCCCATCCCAGTTTCACCCTCTCCCCTGGGCAGGGACACCTTGCACTAACAAGGTTGTTCCAAGCCCTGTCCAATGTGGCCTTGGAGTCTTCCAGGGATGGGGCAACCACAGCTTCTCTGGGCAGTCTGTTCCAGGGCCTTAAAGCCCATCCCAGTTTCACCCTCTCCCCTGGGCAGGGACACCTTGCACTAACAAGGTTGTTCCAAGCCCTGTCCAATGTGGCCTTGGAGTCTTCCAGGGATGGGGCAACCACAGCTTCTCTGGGCAGTCTGTTCCAGGGCCTTAAAGCCCATCCCAGTTTCACCCTCTCCCCTGGGCAGGGACACCTTGCACTAACAAGGTTGTTCCAAGCCCTGTCCAATGTGGCCTTGGAGTCTTCCAGGGATGGGGCAACCACAGCTTCTCTGGGCAGTCTGTTCCAGGGCCTTAAAGCCCATCCCAGTTTCACCCTCTCCCCTGGGCAGGGACACCTTGCACTAACAAGGTTGTTCCAAGCCCTGTCCAATGTGGCCTTGGAGTCTTCCAGGGATGGGGCAACCACAGCTTCTCTGGGCAGTCTGTTCCAGGGCCTTAAAGCCCATCCCAGTTTCACCCTCTCCCCTGGGCAGGGACACCTTGCACTAACAAGGTTGTTCCAAGCCCTGTCCAATGTGGCCTTGGAGTCTTCCAGGGATGGGGCAACCACAGCTTCTCTGGGCAGTCTGTTCCAGGGCCTTAAAGCCCATCCCAGTTTCACCCTCTCCCCTGGGCAGGGACACCTTGCACTAACAAGGTTGTTCCAAGCCCTGTCCAATGTGGCCTTGGAGTCTTCCAGGGATGGGGCAACCACAGCTTCTCTGGGCAGTCTGTTCCAGGGCCTTAAAGCCCATCCCAGTTTCACCCTCTCCCCTGGGCAGGGACACCTTGCACTAACAAGGTTGTTCCAAGCCCTGTCCAATGTGGCCTTGGAGTCTTCCAGGGATGGGGCAACCACAGCTTCTCTGGGCAGTCTGTTCCAGGGCCTTAAAGCCCATCCCAGTTTCACCCTCTCCCCTGGGCAGGGACACCTTGCACTAACAAGGTTGTTCCAAGCCCTGTCCAATGTGGCCTTGGAGTCTTCCAGGGATGGGGCAACCACAGCTTCTCTGGGCAGTCTGTTCCAGGGCCTTAAAGCCCATCCCAGTTTCACCCTCTCCCCTGGGCAGGGACACCTTGCACTAACAAGGTTGTTCCAAGCCCTGTCCAATGTGGCCTTGGAGTCTTCCAGGGATGGGGCAACCACAGCTTCTCTGGGCAGTCTGTTCCAGGGCCTTAAAGCCCATCCCAGTTTCACCCTCTCCCCTGGGCAGGGACACCTTGCACTAACAAGGTTGTTCCAAGCCCTGTCCAATGTGGCCTTGGAGTCTTCCAGGGATGGGGCAACCACAGCTTCTCTGGGCAGTCTGTTCCAGGGCCTTAAAGCCCATCCCAGTTTCACCCTCTCCCCTGGGCAGGGACACCTTGCACTAACAAGGTTGTTCCAAGCCCTGTCCAATGTGGCCTTGGAGTCTTCCAGGGATGGGGCAACCACAGCTTCTCTGGGCAGTCTGTTCCAGGGCCTTAAAGCCCATCCCAGTTTCACCCTCTCCCCTGGGCAGGGACACCTTGCACTAACAAGGTTGTTCCAAGCCCTGTCCAATGTGGCCTTGGAGTNGTGCTGTGGAAGAACAATTAAGCTCTGTGAAGTACTTAGTCCAGCCCTATGGCAGATGGAAGTTGGAAAGTGCAGGCGAGGTGTGACAAACACAAGAGACGAGTCATGTCCAAATTCCAGCAGCCCCAAATTGCTGCTTTGACTCATGGGGCAAAACAAGATCTGTTGTGATTCTGAACCCACCCCAGGGATTTGCACAGGAGGTTAGTGCCAAGCTGTAGTTGGGCATTTCATGCCTTTTAAGAAGGGGTAACACTGAATCATAGAATGGTTTGAGTTGGAAGAGACCTTAAAGCCCATCCCAGTTTCACCCTCTCCCCTGGGCAGGGACACCTTGCACTAACAAGGTTGTTCCAAGCCCTGTCCAATGTGGCCTTGGAGTCTTCCAGGGATGGGGCAACCACAGCTTCTCTGGGCAGTCTGTTCCAGGGCCTCACCACCCTCACAGGGAAGAATTTCTCCCCTGTGTTCCATCTAACCCTGCCCTCTGTCAGTTTAAATGCAACACCTCAAGTCCTGCTGCCTTTGAGCTGAACTGGCAGGTTGCAGAACGTTTAACATCCCTTCTTGAGGAGAGAGGAAATGCCACCAGGGCTGATTTGTTTTGTTGCTTTGCTGGCAGGGGATGTGGAGCAAACGAGAAAAAAAGAAGGGAAAAGAGCAGGAAAATGGAGGAGAGTACAAATCAGAGTAGAAGTTCCAGCATGACATTTCTGTTGCAGAATCACCCACATTTCTGCAGTGGTGCTGCCATACCTTGTGATAACATTGCTCAGCTTGTGGCAGAAAAGGGTTCTCCTCATACCCCAATTCTTGGAGTTACATGAGCATTAGTAGCTTTCTGAGTTATGATATTTCTTGCGGAACCCGTAAAAAGCCTTAGAGACTCTCTGTGCCAAACACTGAGACAACACAAACCCAAACAAGCAAATCCCTCTTCAGAGGGGGAGCGCAGAGGGAGCAGACAGCCTTCACACGTGCAAGGAGGAGAGAGAATGGAAGGAGAAAAGCAGCTATTGCTCACTATTATTTTCCAGTCTTTTGTGCCCATGGAAAAAAAAAAAAAAGAAAATGTGTCTGCAATAGCACAATAAACAGTGGAAATGAAGGAAACATTCTGAAATTTATTTCTCCAAGCCCTATATTGTCTGTTTCTCAATATTAGGATGTGTCTCAATTGACACCTCTTAATTACAACATCCAGCTGCAGCATCATAATCAAGGTGAGCTGTGAACCTGAGAGAAAAGCCCTTCAAACATAGAGACTCTTGGCCAGGCTCCCCTAGCATCTCTGAGAGTGTTTTGGGTTGAAAGGGACCTTAAAGCCCATCCAGTTCCACCTCCTGCCATGGACAGGAACATCTTTCACTAGACCAGGTCACTCTAAGACTGTCCAATCTGGCCTGCAGAAGCATTTCAAAAGCCAGAGGATTGTTCACCTTTTCCTCACCCAGGGACACTGAAAGAATAAGCAAACAAAAAAGTCAAGGGAAGAGGAAAATGGTTCAAGACCCCTTGGCAAGACAAGCAGTGAGTGAGCACCAGGCTTGTACAACAAATGCATCAAGGAACAAAACAAAGGTGTAGGAGAGGAAGGAGAAAATATTTATTTGCCCTTTTTTCTAGAGTCCTTTTCCCTTTCAGGCAAATAATATTTATGCTATGGGGCTTTGACAGTCGTCTGGAAAACACACAAAGCCTTTTTGTTCCCACTTGCCTCCCAGGTGGGAGGACTGGTTGAGCAGCTCTGAGGAATGAGGGTGAAAACCAACGACCCAGAGCCACTATTTAAGGGGAAGAAGAGGAAAAGGAGTGAGGAGCAGGGCAGGAGGGCCAAAGCTCTGCAAGGGAGGGAAGAGAAGAGTTCCAGAGCTAGGATTCCTGGACATGTCCCTTCCGAACCAGTCCACTCTAATTTGGAGCAGCATTGCATCCCCCCAACTCCAAAGAACATGCATTGCCTGAAAACCCACTCTTGAGCCACCAACTGAAACGTACCCACAAACATCATTGGGTCAGGATTTCACTTGCACAACAAATTCCTGGGAATTTTTAATGGTGGACTTTAAGCCCTGTTAAATCACAGGGGTCTCCAGGAAATCTTGAATGATGACATTGGTTCCTTCCAACCAAGCACTTAGGACACGATAAATTTGATCTGAACTTAAGTTTCCTCCCACAGGGAGCTCAGCAAGCCAAAAAGCACTTCTAAGACAAATTCAGAGTGATGTAATGGATATGTGACTAAAGTAGTGGGGTTTAGGTAAACCTTAATCCTTAATAAATTACAGATAATTTGTATGTAAGAGGTTATAAAGACTATCTAGATACTTTTAATAACTAAATGGCTGAGTGAAAAGAGGAAGGAAGAGATGAGGAAACCAATTAGATGTAAATTTAAATAAGAGACCAGCTTAACAGCCTCTAGAAATGCTCATTATTTTGGGAAATGCTGGCCTGATGGAATTAAAATGGTCCGTGGGAAGAGGGCAGGTTTTTAAAGCATGGGAGAGTTTGGAGGTAGACAGAAGGAAACGAGTAACTGGCTTAGAAATGAAGTTTTTTCCTTTTGTGGGGAAAATAAAAAGATTATAATATGAAAGTTAAGCATTTTGAAGGGCTCAGATTGATAATTTTTTAACATTTGAGGCTTTTTCTGCATCAGTGGCTTTTAAGAAAATTATAGCTAATGGCTTTATCAGCAAAGCACTGACTTATCAGTGAGGATTTCTGCTTGAAAAAGGAAGTTTTTGGTGAAAATCAGGGATGTTAACATTGAGCATTCATTATTTTAAAAAAATATATTCTATTTTTTTTTTCAGCTTGATTGCTCAATAATTCTCAAATGCAACATAATTCAATTATCTCAGACTCCTAGTATTCCTGTACCAAGTGGGATGTCTAGACTATAATTGGTCATGGGCCATTTGCCCCAGCAAACACCCACTAAGGAAAGGTTTTCCACTCATTAATCCACCCCAAAGTCCCTATGCAAAGTGGGGGATTTACTGTAGCCTGGGCAGGACATCACAAAGGGGTTTGCAGGATTTGGGATGTGCCACTCAATATTTGACTTTCACCCTCAGCATCCTGGGCATCCATCTGGGCCCATGAGGGCTTTGCCTCACTCCCGGCATCCAGAATCCGGAGTATGTCCAGTGCCATTGAACCAGGTTGGTCACCCCATCATTCTGCAAGAAGGTTGCTCCGAGCCACTGACTCATCTGAGACTGGCAGGAAAATAAGCACAGGATTTTCAAAAGCACCAGAGTTCACCTTCTGAACATGGTATCACACTCAAAATCCTGGGATAGTTTATGCTGGAAGGGATCTTAAACCTTATCCAGTTCCATCCCCCTGCCATGGTCAGGGACACCTTCCACTAGACCAGGTTGCTCCAAGCTCTGGCTAACCTACCCTTGGACTCTTCCAGAGATGGGGCAGCCACAGCTTCTTTGGGCACCCTGTGCCAGGGCCTCCCCACTCTCACAGGGAAGAATTTCTCCCCTATATCCCATCTATCCTGGCCCTCTGTCTGTGAGAAGCCATTCCTCCCTGTCCAGGCATCTGTCCAAAGCCTGTCTCTATCTCTCTTGGATCCCCTTCACGCACTGGAAGGGGCTTTAAGTTCTTTCTGGAGCCTTCTCTTCTCCAGGCTGGACAATCCCAACCTATCTCTGGACTTGCTCCAGTAGCTCCACATCCTCCTTCTGTTTGGGGTCACAGAGCTGAATTCAGGTCTGCAGAGGGGTCTTCCCAGAGCAGACGGGCAGAATCCCCCCTCATGTGCTGCCCATGTGGGATGAGTCCAAGTCATGAGCGGATTTCTGGGGTCACATGAAGTCTCGTACCCACCAATACCCCACTCCTTCATGTTGCTTTCAAAGTCTGCCCCTTTCCTTACATTTCCTTCCTTAAATCACCTCCTTTCTTCCAGGCTGCTCCTGCCACTGCCAGGGCTGGGGAACCCCCCACCAACACACACATCGACACTGCGAGGAAGGACAGAGTCAGCACCCCTTCCCTCCTTCCTTCCGTCTTTCCCTCTCTGTCCCCTCCCTCCCTCCCAAGACTAATCTTCCATGACCTGCTAGTACATTTTAGCAGGTGATGGATCTGGGCGCAGATAATTCTGCTTTCTGGTTAATTAATCCAGCATTACAAGAGCAATGAGAGTCTAATGCCCAATCTTAATCACCCTGCAATAACAGTGCATTCCACCTTCCAAGGCAAGGCCACTTGTTGGGGTGCAACTGGAATATTTCAGATCACAGAGGCTACTGGTTCCTAGAACCATTCCTACTGCTCATGCTTTATTAGCCATAATTTGATATGTGTACCCACACCGTACACTTGATCTGAGCCCAAAATATTGTTTTACAACATTAATTAAAAAGCATTGACACTGAATACTTGGTTCACATGCTCCAGTGTGATTTAAGGGTTGTGTTTAATTATGTGACAATTGTGATTTACCACATCTACCTGGTAGGTACCATGTGGATTTAAATCAATTAATGTTTGGTGGCTTTAGTGTACCTCTTTGGGGAAGGAGGGAGGTTATCTTGTGAGCATTAAACTCCAGACACACACACACATATATATATTTCAGGCATCTAAACTGCAAACAAGATAACGTGACCTGGGCAGAGTCCCATAGCAGCTGTTTGTGGAGCATTGCTTCATTAAGGATCTTGGAGACTTTTCATGGGAGGTTTAACTAATTAGTTGAGTAGGCCCTCAATAAACGAGACGCCAAGTTATGTTTAGCTTTAATTACACAGCAGCTCTGTTCAGTTGCTCAGAGTCAGACATGTGCTTAAGTGTTTTGCTTAATTAGGGTCAGCTTCAATACACAACTCCTGTAAGCGTTTAGGAAGCTGTGCTGACATTGATTAAATGAAAGCAGATTTGCAGCTGGGGAAAAAAAAAATCCTGAAAAATAATGAAGAAAGAAAGCAGCTGGAGCCTTGGCTCAGAAGGGGCACTGTGAGAGGCACCTCCTGTTGTTGATCCCAGTCACTTTAGCAGGATAACATTCACATTTGGGTAGAGGGGCAGCTTCCTCTGGCATATGCCACGGTGCAGTAAAATTTCCTGTTCCAGGAAGAGAACAGAGGGCCTTGAAGGCTGGAGAATTTTTCCAGGTGTCCTTTTACCAGCTTTGTCCCATCACAGTCCTCCTCTTTGTCCCTCTCCTTCTCCTTTCCCACCTTGTCCCCACCACAGGCTCTATGTTCTCCCACTCACATCCTCTCCTGCTCCTGTTTCCACCTCCAGTCCTGCCCCCTCCTTCCTGCACAGCAATTTTAAGTGCAGAGCTCTCTCACCCCATCTCCAACTACTCCTTCCAGTGTAGCCTCCTCCATCTCACACTGCAAACAGCAGTTTGCTCCTTTGGAGTTTCACCCACCACCTTCCTTCCCTGGGAGCCCTGGGAGCTGGTCAGACACAACCAGGCTCATAACTCCGTCCTTTCTATACCCAGCTGCAGGGATACCCTGTATCCTTCTCTTTCACACAGGTGTTGGGTCCTAAATCCAGCCAGGACAGAGGGAACCGGTTCCCCTCACCACTGCAGATAAATCTTCTCTTCCTTGTCACTCCTCCACCCACTGACTCAAGAGGACCCCTATGCTGAACTAATCCATTCCTCTACTGCAGCACAAAGTCCCAGAACCTATTCCCAGTCTCCCTCATATTTATTCTCATGTTCCATTCTTTTGACCCAAATCTGTCCTGGGATTTTCTTTCCAGCTCCTCCCTTTACCTTCAGCGGCTCTCGCTTACCTTCTCTGCTTGATTTTTCTCAATTATTTCCACCCAGTCCAAGCACATCCTAATTTACATCCCTTGTCCTTCCCAGCTCCCACCCATCCCCAGTTCCTTCTCATTAAAAACCTCCTTGAACACACCTTTGGCAATTGCTGCCCTAGCTCCTCTCTTCCCTCCTCTGCCATTAGTGCTCCTCTTCGTGACACAGAGTATTTAAATCCCATTAAATCAACATTTCCCAAAACAAAGAGGGTCAGTATTCAGGTAGAAAATTTCTTTAAAAAGTAAACATCTTTGCTGTCTAGATGAATACTGTTACCAAATTGTTTCCCAGCTACTCTGTTTATGTAACCTTGAAGCTATTTTGTACAATCCTTTACTTCTGACGACTCAAGATTTGTTATGAACTAATATTTTAAAATCAAAATAACTCAGAAATACAAGAGATTATTACAGGTCATTCAGACAATCTGTGCAGGGAGAAGCAACATTTATAATTTGTATTTTTTTAAGAGAAAAGGCTTTCCTGGGTTACCTTGTCTTCAACTCTTGAGTAATGCAAATCCACTCCCTTTCCAATTTGATGGCCTTTAGGAAGTTGAAAATATACACATAGATACACACATATTGTCTTTCTACCTGGTGTTTCTATGTGAATAAAGGGCTTTGAGCCAAAACCAATCAGATAAAATCTTTCAGGAACCTTTACAATGTCACATACCTGTGCAAATCACCAGCATGTTTATAGCAACAGGCACCACAACAGAGCTCTGTGCTCAGTCAGAATGGGCAACCTCCTCCATCTATTTTGTGCCCGTATTTGCATGTGACACTGGGCAAGACATCACCTGGCACAGCACAGAGGAATTCAGAGGGGTGGGGAAATCATTGCTCTTCACTCACCCCCCACCCTGAGACCCCAAAGGGGCCATGGGCACGTCTGCAGGAACAGATGGAGTGGCACGGCTGTCACACAAACCAGCATTATGGTTTAAGACAAGAGGAAATGGCCTCAAGTTGTGCCAGGAGAAGTTCAGGTGACATATTAGGAAGTGTTTCTTCCCCAGAAGGGCTATTCAGCCCTGGCACTGCTGCCCAGGCCAGTGGTAAACTCACCATTCTTGGAGTGAATTAAAGCTGTGTGGATGCACCACTTGGGGACATCATTTAGTGGTGGGATTGGCAGTGCTGGGGAATGGTTTAGCTTGATGATCCCAGAGATTTTTCCAACCAAATAATTCCATGATTCTATGCTTTTGGGTCCTTTTGTAGCAAACTGCTGGGCTGCTGCACCAATTCCTCCCTCTCTCTATGAAGGAGAGTAAACAAGACTTAAAATCATGTCATTGAAGGTTCTGTGAACTGTCAAAGACCTGGAAATCTTGGAGCATAAGATCCAGCCTCAGAAGGAAATATGACTATGCATGATGGTGTGTAACCACCTTGGTGAGTATTTGCCCAATGCTGGTATAGAGAAATCATCCTTCTGGTTGTGTCAAGATAAAGGGGGAAAAGACACTTCTTTTAGAATGCAAATGTTCCTACCAAAGTAATTATTCCAGAATAACTACTCTAATAAATAACCAAAACCAGATAATTTCTGTGTCCTAGAAGGATGGAGTTCCATGATTTTTGGGGATCCCTAGGCATATTGTTGGTTGTTTTGCCAGACAGTGCCTAAAATGGTGGTTTTCCACCAAGCTGGACCAGACAGAAACATAAATAACATCTGTGAGGATGAGATGAAAGAGATTAATTTGAATTCTCTTTCATGGAAAGTCGGCTGGAAAGATAAACCATAAGCACCTTCCTACCAACAGTGGGAATTTTACCCAATACATTGATTTCTTCAAGGAATAAATGACCTGCTTTAGTGTTTCTATTTGTCAATGGAAATTACTTTCCAAGAAGCTGAGTACAGTCTATTTTCTTCTCAAAGGGCAAGTCCTTTCCCTTTTGCACCTTTCAGCAAGAAAGAAGGTGGAACCTTCACCTGCCAGGGGTGAGTGCTGCCAATGCAGATGTCTATCAACAGGCAAAATGAGTCCCCAGGCAGTGCAGGCTGATTGGTAGCTCAGCTCCAGGCTTTAAATTGGGATGGAAAAGTGTCTGCATTGCATGGGGGGGCCTGGGAAAGACAAGTGTGATTTATTGCACTAAATCACACAAATAAAGGTAAGTGAGTGACTCAAGCATATGCTTGCCTTCACAGGGGTCAGCGCAGCAGAGAGGCACATCCCTCTTCCCACCTGGTGGAAAACTGCCCCGGGGGATCCTCCCAGGATCCAGTTGCTGTTCTGGGGAACATCACTTTAAGCCAATGCATTTCATTTCCAGTCCTCTGGGATTCCAGATGAACAATCAAAGAGGTGAAAAGGGAAGCTCCACCCAAGTTTGTATTTCACAGGATGAGGCACATTATGAACTGACAGTGGGATTGCCCGAGGTGCAGTGAGGGCCGATACAGAGCCCACATGGGCCCTGAGTTTTGATTAATTACCCCTGCAGAATTTTCTTTCTCTCGCCACTGAATTAACTGCATGCACTGGATGGAGGAGATGCTCCTGGCCAAGAGGGAAGGTGAGAAAGAAACACCTCCCCCTTCCCCAGTCTGCAAACTTCTCTCCTACTGAAAAACCCTTTGCAAAATTCATTTTTGAAGGGTTGTGCCAAATGGATTTTAAACAATAATTATCTGGGGATGGGCTATGAGGATACAGAAGTGCCATTAAAAGGAGAGATTATTCACTCCACCATCTCTGGGAGCAATGCTGTCCCGGTGTGGGAGGAGAGGAGAAAGCACCAAGAGCCCACTTGCCAAACCCTTCTCTTCTTACTCAGAGGAAATTTTTAAATCGCCACCCACACAAATTCAACCCCCTGTGACTCATTGCCACAGAGAATGAGATCAGCTTTAAAGCGACCAGAACTTGAACACAATAAAGATTGTCTCCTAAGTTCTTCATTCATAGATGGAACCTTTTTCAGATTTTCCCACCCACTGCAAGAGGTAGAAAAGTTCTGATTTATTTACTTCTTAATTTCCTCCAGGAAACAAGGCTCTCAGGAGATCCCATGACTCTTAGAGCCAAGGATTTCTGGATAAACACCTATTCTCAATATACAGAAAAAGAATCCCAGAGCTGGCAGAGTGGTCGTGGGACAACTGCCCAAGTGGGAACGAGAGCTCTGGGCTATAATCCGCTCCAAGTCGGGATGCTTTACTCATTCCTGGCTCTCCTCCCACTGCTCCATTCCCAGCTCAAACCCGATGGTGGAGGACAGAGAAAGGATTTAACACCTGAATCACCTCCTACCAGCTGCTGTTGTACAGCAGGATTAGGCTATAAATCATGGACCCCTCTGGGTTTTGGAGAAGAAAATAATTCCCAGAGGGATTCAGAAGCTCAGCTTCAAGCTTAGGGTCTCTCAATCCTTATGTTGTTGGTTGGGTTGTAGGTCTGGGATTTTTTCTCCACTACCCCTTTGGGCTCAGGGTTCTAATTGCTTTTAATTACTTTTCTCTTTAATGATAACATTTGAGTGACAGATTTTTTATTAAAACATTGTTATCAGAAAGCATTCAGGAGCAAGCAGGGCTAGAGTTCCACTCAGGGTTTCTGTGCCATGGGGAAGCTCTTCCTGGCTCTCACCTGGCCTCTGAAGAACAGAGGTTTGGTGTGCAGGTTTGGGAAAAGAGACGGAAAGACATGCTTGTCCCAAAAGCTTGGTAGGAAAATGAATGTCCATCACATCAGAGAAGGAAGTGGTGAGGAAAAGGAGAGATCCTTCAAGAGCTTCTTCCCATTCCTTCTCCCTTGCAGGAGAGCTGTGATCGAGAAGGACATGGCGTGGGTAGCTGATGCCATACTCACCTTATTCCTTGTCCATGTGGTGACCACCCACACAGAAAAGAGCTGATCCCATTCTCCAGGCACCTGACCAAAGGTGGGGGTGGTCATGTCTTTGAGCCTTCTTTTGGAACATGGCTTTGCAGGAGTGATTTTTCTATGCTTCCTTCTCTGCTCCTGCTTTATCCATTGAGACCCTGAGTTCCCTAGGACAAGAAACCTGCAGTGGTCCATCACTCCTGATACCAAGTTAGTGCCATCATGGAATCTTCTGACATGGACACTGCACAGAAAAGTCTGTGGAATATATTTGGTGGGAGGTCAAATCTGTTGCTCATAGATCTGAAGCAGAATGAGGTTTTACCCATCAATCTTTTTTTTCCCTCGCTAAGTGCATAATTCTTCCATTTTTCTTTAGAGATCATTCTAACATGAGACTTGAAGCACTGGGGCCAGAACTTGAAATAATTCTGCTTAAAAAGGTCTTACCTGAAGTTGTTATTGGGTTGCTGCATGTCTTCTCCAGCCTCTCCCATCTTCCACGGCACATTCTGGCTGCAATTTCCAAGAAACTGGGCAAGAAGAATCCATCCACTGCTCCCAGCTCGCCTCTCCCAGGGGTTTTGGGATGGTGTGATCAAGTGCCCAACACCAACTGCTCTGTGCCAGAGCACACATTTGACATGGCCCCACTTTCCAGCCCCCAGGATGATGTGGTTTCTGCTCAGATAAGCCAATATACACCCAAATGGCTGTGGGAAAAGTTTAAAAAACCCCTAATTTGCTCTCTCTTGCCTATTCACGAAATAATTCCAAATATTTAATGGATTAAATGAGCCTGAAAGCCACAAGGAACCCCCTGTGAAAAGAGAGGAGACAGCACTTCACAGGTGGAGGTATTTGGTGGGTCGAGTTTTGGCAGAAAGGCATATCCAGCATCCAGGACTGGCTGTACCATCCCTCTGCTTCTGTCCTTCTGGAGCGGAACAAGATTGGAAAAGGGGGGAACTTCTGATTTTTTGGTTCTGCTGCTCTGAGTCTCACTTTTCCTGAAACTGGATGCAGAGTCTGGTTGAGGCATGGGGCTAAGCCCCTTTCTTAGAAGCCACCTATCTTTCAGGAGATCAGTTTTTTGGGAAGCCAATGTGCTTCCTCAGCAATGAAAGATATGAGTAGAAAAAATTCCACCTGACATGCAGGGACCTTGCCCAAGTCCTGGGGCTGTGTCTGCCCCCGTTATTGTGGCAGGGGCTGCCAAGCATCAGCTCCATCCTGCTTTCTTGCTCTTTAGTGCATGTTCTCAAATAGTTTTTTCCAAACCAAAATTATTATTATTGGTGTTTTTTTCACCTTTATTTTGCTTGGCTGGCTCATTCCTATGTTTATCACTGTTCCCAAGCATCTGGGGACAGGCTCTGTGAGTGGGGAGTTCTGGACAGGCAGGATGTGGCACTGCCTGTCAAGGCTCCACCTGAGACCCTAGATGGTGGGAAAAATTAATCCAAAACACTCAATTTCTTCTGAAGTTCCTTTATTATCATTATTATCATTATTACTAGTATCAATATTACTTTTATTATTTTTTATTTTGTACTGAAATACCCACTTTAGGATTTTTTCCAACAGAAATAATATGTCTGTTCTTGAGGAGAACCTGTGGACTAATCAAGCAGTGGGGCAAAAACCACCTAAAAATTTCAGAGTGAGGTGAAGCAGTTGGATGGGAAGGAGCCTGGGAAGCAGCTGGGAGCAAGGTGGTAGAAAGATGCTTAGGCTGGAGGCTTTCAACTTGAGTGAGAGACATCAGGGGAGAAATACAAATGGAAAGGGAGACAAAATAAATGAGAAGTACTTTCCCTGCACCCTTGTTAATCCATTAAACCAGAGAAGCAGAGTCATGTACACCACATGTGCCAAAGGAAAGGAGAGGAGAGAGAATTTGACAACACTGCCGGCTCGACAAGATCTTCAGTAAAAAAACAAATGACCTTTTGTGCTGTCTGGGGAGAAACTTTTTCATCGTCTTTATGAATTTCCACCTTTGGCAACAGCTAAATAGCCTTGTATATCTACCATCAAGACACTAACAACCATGCCATAAATCTTAACTCCAAACTATCATTATTTGCTGGAGAAAATGAATGGTTTGCTCCGCACATGGAAAAAAAAAGCAAAACTTCTGAAAGAGGACACCCTTTCAGGCTGAGCATCCTCCCCAGGCTGGCTCCTACTTGTTGGTGGGATGAACACTTCTTGCATGCTCAGGTCTTAGAAATATCCATGGAAATGTGCTATTTTTTATCTCTTAAAGCTGTTATTATCTTGATATTATCTGTTGCTTGTAACAGTGAGTCAGGTTGGGAAACACTGGGTGGTCAAGTCTCAGCCACTCCTCTGCAAAATGGAGTTAAGGAATAACATCGGAGATTCTTGGGGTCCCATAAATTACAATAATTGGGGTTAAACACATTGATACAGTCAGAAAAAGTGCCCAGAGCTTTTGCCTTTCCCCTCTGTCCCACGGAGGACACAGCCCAGGTAAAGATGGGAGCCAGTGCTTGTTCTGGGGTGGCTGGAATGTGATTTAATTCCTCCCCTCTCATTACCACTTCCTGAGCCTGGGTGCCTACCAGCCCTGAGGGACAGCAGGGGATGAGGGGAAACATTAGTTTCTTAACAAATTCTTGTGTCATCTTCTTGACAGCACCTTTAAGCGCTGGATGACACTCAGGAATGATGTGGCTGACCCTCAAGGGTTCAAGTGAGGGAGCATTTCCCTTTGCTAAGGAGCAGCAGTAATCGCTGGAAAAGAAATCCATTCCAGCTCTCTCTGTCAGCAGCCACCGAATGCTTCACCCACGTGGCAGGGACACATCCGGGGCTCCCTGCTTCTCACAGGAGCTGTGCTACCTCTGGAGTACCACTGATTTTGGAAGAGTGTCAGGATGGTTGGTCTCGATGAGCTTTTCCAACCTTAATGATTCCCTGATTCTTTATGAGTGGATGAAGGGGATATCATACATTCCCCAATGTTAGTACCTTTCCATGGAAGTGATGTGATGGACTATGGACACTCCCTTAATCTGCTGCAAATGGGAAAGGAAAGGGGTTAAAGCACAGGGAAGAGGAGATCAAGTGGAGGGACTCTGGAGAACTGGCATTCCAGTGCTCCAGTGGGTTGGAGGCTGTGCATGCTGGAGGAGTTGGATGCAAAGGCTTTCCCCAGCGCTCCCTTTACACACTTATTATCTGGAGATGAATAAAAAGCCACAGTATTATTAAATCCCAGGGATTAAAGGTTTAACATGACCAAGAAGAAGAACTCTGGAGAGCATTAATTAATGTTTATATGTGGTTTCTATCTTCTCTTCCCTTTTTTTTTCACCCTTTGTCTGCCTCAAAAGATAATAGATGGGAACAACTTCTTCTGCCAAGGCTAGGTTTCACCAGTTAAGACTGTTCTTTTTCCACTCCAAAATGTTTGTAACAATTCAATTCACAAGCTCGTGATTCACGGGGCTTTCCCAGTGTTTATCTACAATTACAGCTCCCATTGTTCTCCAGCACTGGTGTTTCTTGTAGGTTATTCTCCACACGATGACTCTCAGCCCTGGGAAACCCACAGCATCACTACCTCCACTGCTGGAGCACTCTCTTCTCCCCCTCCCTCACCAAAACAGAGAGATAAAGAACTTTCCATGCATGTGGCATTAAGAGCTGCAAATTCCCTCCCTCGGTGGCTTTTCAGGAGCTGCTGTGTGTGACCCTGACCTTTCCTAGGAACATCTCCAGATCAAGGCTATTCCTCATTCATGGGATGAGCCTCTCACAGCGAGGAGAGAAGGCGACACACGTAATTCCCATGCAGATGCTGAGAAGGTATAAATGGCTCCCTACTGATTTATGTCAGCTGAAAATACATCTTGACCATATCTCTTGGTTCCTGTACAGTCCTGCACTGTGCTGCTCTTGAACCCAGGAATATCAAAGCAAAGCAGAAAATTTCAAGTTATTGGAACAGGTGAAAAGAATGAGGGGCAGTTCCCTTCTCCTGCCCCAATGGAATGCAGATTACCAACTTAATTAAAAAAAAAAACAAACAAACCAGAAAACAACAACCCTTCCCAGATATACATTCCCTATCAGACTTACATTTGGATAAACATTCCTGGTTCCTGAAGAAATTTGAACCACAGAATATGCTGCATTGGAAGGGGGCCCACAAGGATCATCAAATCCAACTCTTAAGCAAATAGCCCATTCTAGGATTGAACCTGCAGCCTTGGCATTGTTAGCACTGTGCTCGGATCAGCTGGGCTAATGAACTTCACAAACCTGTCAGTGTTTTAGTTGTAAACTCCAGGCCTTAGGTGCTGGGAATGCTGGAAACTGAGTGTTGCAAGATAATGAAATGATAAATTAATCTGGTTTTTTTCTGGAAACATCAATATGGGATGAGATACAAACCCTAATAATATAACAGATGATGCCTTCTCTGCATTTTCCATCATTCCAGTCTGCCCCACCTACAGATATCTGTCCATTCCCTCTTTTTCTCCTGCTGTTGATCCTGAAAACCTGATGGAGACATGCCATGCTGGGGGCTGAAGATGAGAGGAGCTCTGTGCCATGCATTCCTCATCCTCGGCAGGTTCACATATGGTGACACCTTGTCACAGGCCCAAAATGCTCCTTGCCTGTGATTTTGACAATCCTGCTGCCTCTCTTTATAAAGCATGATTGCCAGGGAGACACACCCAAAACAAGCGCTTTGCCAAGACAGGATTAAGCCTCTCTCATTTCAGCAGTTCCAGGCTATTCTGCGGGAAACAGGAATCGTGGATCCCCTTCCACACACAGCTAGGGGCTTGGGACTGGCCACAGACCCAGCTGAGAGCATCCATCAGCTCCTGGGATTTATCCCATTCTTTTCCTAAAGAGTTGTTGTTATCCCAGCAATGCCAGGCTGGGAGGCAACGTAACACCATGAGGGGGAGCCAGTGTGATCCCCTCTTTTCATCTTCCTTAGAATACAAGCACAGAGTTAATTTTAACTAAAGGAAGTCTCTTAAGGAGAGAAACTTACCCTGGATATCAATATTTCCAGTAATGGAAACTCCACCATATGCCGGGCACATTCTCCATGCTCAATTAGCTGAGCTGTTAAAATGTCTCCCCTGATGTCTCCATTATCCCTCCTCTCCATCAGGGAAAATCCAGTAGATTTAAAAAATGAGACATATGTCATTTCAGATTTAATGCAAAAAAAAAGGAAAAAAAGTATAACGTTCATTAGGAAAAAAAAAACCTGTCCTCAAAGACACAATTCTCCAGAGGCTTCAATTGCAGCTCTTTGTTTCCAACTGGAGCCCAGGAGCTGATGAACCCCCCAACAGTATAAGTGCCCTTCTTGGAGGGGACTTGGCACAACCCAGCACTGTGATAAAAGGTTCTGTACAGCCTCAGCCATCTTAATGCTGCCTCCATTTGAAACCCCTGAGCCTGAACATGGGGGAATATTTCCAAATGGAATAGCTCTACCAGCAGGTGATTATTACCCCAGTAAGCAACTGCGATTTCTCTGCTCTTTCCCCAAGTTAAAAATCACCACTCACAGCCTGTTCAGAGAGATCACCTATTTTTACTGTGACATCCGTCGATACAATAAAGTACTAAGAGCTCCTGGAAAGAAACATCAGGATAAAAAATTATTTTTATTAATTATAAACCCCAGCAATTACAGAGATGATGGGTTCAATTCTCTCACCCACTGACAGCACGAGGACACAATGCCGGCTGAGGGAAGGAGGGCAGGACTGTGACGTGGAGGCACATGTGGGGTTGCCCAGGGCATGTCCTTGTCCCCATCCTCGATGAGCAAGAAGTGGATCAGCACAGGAGAGAGGAGGGAGGGTGCACTGAGAGCCTAATGAGGCTGCAGGACTCCCTGCCACATGATGCTTCTGAAACCCAAGAATGAAAGTGTAATTTCTGTGGATAATGATACCTAGGGTCATTACAGCCAGGAGTAAGGAGCATTTGGAAGGCAGATGTGGTGTCATGTACCAGGGTTAAGCCAGTTGCTGGAGGTCAGGAAAAGGAGGAAAGATTGCTCTGCATCTGTCTGAACTGCTTCTCGTATTCCCCTTGGCAGCCAGTGTGACACAGGCTGGATACACTGGAGCCTGCTGTTTGGACAGTCACTTTTCTAAAGTACTCCATATGACTCCATATTCTCCATTTCCACAGAACAGTTTGGGCTGGGAGGGACCTTAAAACCCACTCATTGAATCCCCTGCCATGGGTAGCAACACCTTCCCCTGGACCATTTTGTGTTAGTCTTCGCTAAAAACAAACTCTAAGGCATCTGCTTTTGCTAAAAATGCCCAGTGATCATCAATTTCCATGCAAATCAAGGTCTGGTGGCTTCAGCGGTTAACGAAAAACATTAAGGAGATTAGGGAAAGGATCTGAACTCTGTGTACAGTTAGTGGTGTCTCCAGGTGTCTCCTCTGCAAGAGACAGGATAAATTGTCTCATTCTCTACACTGGCCACAGATGGAAAGAGATGGTCAGCTCAGACTTAACAGAAAACTTTAAAATGGTCAAAGTCAGGTGGGATGAAGTCCATCCAAAGGAAGAAATGTTTCAAGCTGATGTTGTGCAGCACTGCCCAAGAGACTATCAAAATGAGAATAAAAATATATGCTTTAATTAAAAAAAATAAAAGTGAAAAAAAAGTTCATTTCCTCGCCTTTGATTTGTCAGTCCTGAAAGGGCTCAATTTTTGCATACCATAAAAGCAACAAAAATTTGACAAAGTGAATCAACTATGAACCAAAACTGGAGAGAAGCAAAATTGTGTAAATCATTAGCAACTTCCATCAAGAAATTAGGACATTCAATCCATTAAATCCTGGTGAAATCCACCGTATTGGCTCATTGATCTCAAGAACATGACTGACAAGGTGATCTAGGGGTGTGTTATAGCAACACAGTAGTGGGACCTACGGTATCTGAAGTGGCTGAGACCCAAACTGGACAGCAAAGCCAACTGAGGTGGAGATCCAATTTCAGACATTAAGAGCTGGTAGCTTCAACTTGAACCTCTCCGACACTGAAGAACAACCCCACAGGAGCACTTGGGTGATTTTATTGACACACAGCTTTGGGTGCCTTCCCCAGCTCACCCCTAACAGCAAACTCCAGTCGACTGTGGAGTGTCATGATCCAGCTCCAGACCTGAATTCTCCAGCTTGCTTCCATCCTGCACCTGCTGAATTGCAGATGGTAAAAAAAAAGGCTGTTATAATATTTCCCAGTGCACCAAAAGCACATACATTTGGGAGAATTTATGAGAAACTCCAGTCAAAGTCTCTCAAAGGAATTAAAATACATTTCTTATGAGCAGCTGAACTCATATCCATACTCTTACTGCTCTCAGAGAGGACCCCTGGGGTTTGCACTCCTGCCACTTTTGTCTTTGTTATTTTGAGAACTGTGTTACATTTGTGCCATTAGTTTCCATATCTGTAAAACGGACACTTCCCCTAACTTAGAAGTTTTGCATTAACTAATGTTGCCAAAGCAATGAAATCATAACCATGGAGTTCTCGTTTTCTTGATTTCACTCTACAGAGAGTAAAATCAAAGCAGATTTCTGCAAAAAAAGAAGCCTTTGTGTCTCATCTTCCTCCACAGATTGAGTTTCTAAGGTATGTTAAGAAATGAGGCCCCATAGGGGTTAGTGGTGTGCATTTAAATCTCTCAAATACCTACACGCAAATATTCCAAGTGCAGGAGGATTAACTCCAAATCTGAGTGGATTAGCTGAAAAGATTCCATGGCAGTGTGGAACTGGTGGAGAAAAATATATAAAATTGTCACTTTTGTCAGCTTTACAATACAACTTGATCTCCCCATGTATAATGAGCTGTAAGCCTGGCAATATCCTGGGATCAGGTGGAGAGGAACATTTCACTTGGGAAGAAAACAATGGAATTCAGAGGGTCAGAGCATCAGAGACATGGAAACCTGAGGCCACCTTGGTCCCTCACTCAACACCCCACAGTCCCCACTGGCTGTGCTCCTGGAGCTTGTCCAGCCCTTCTGCAAACCTACAGTCACACATACACATATAAATATATATTTACACACTCCCAAGGAATTAAAGACAACTCTGAAAGATTAGGATGTGAAGGACATGATGAAACACATGAAATCACATGAGCAAATAGACAACCTTGCACCATTGTTTGAAGGTTATATACATTACAAGGCTAAAAAAGTTCCCTTGCAAGAGTAACATGGAAAATACAGCAAGTACAGCTTTGTGCAGGACTTCCCTGGGCTGGGAGACTGAAGGACGGCTGAGACAACCGCTTGTAACAACCATGCACTGACCCATAGAATTCATACCAGGCTCCATGGGTGAAGAGGTGAGCGAGGGAAAAGTCCAGCTCTGATACAGAATCCTAGAATCCCAGAAGGGTTTGGCTTGGAAGGGAATTAGAGTTCATTTCACTCCCCTGCCACGGGCAAGTACACTAGACTATGTGGCTTCAAGCCCCATTCAGCCTGGCCTTGGACACTGCCAGGGATCCAGGGGCAGCCACAGCTGCTCTGGGCACCCTGTGCCAGGGCCTCACCACCCTTAGAGTGAGGAATTCCTGTGAACCTACTGGCAGAAGAAAGAACACACCACTCTGCATTTGTGGCAGCTCTGAGTCAGAAATATTAAAATATAGTAAGATTTTTTTTCAAGATTATGAAGATAGACCTACTCCCAGGCTCCTGCTCCTATATCCAGGATTGCATTTGAGCCGCAGAACTCTTCTCGCTTTTTATCTAAATAAACTTCCCTGCCTGGAATTGGTTGTCAGGGCCTGCATGACTGGTCACAGCTTATCTGTAGCCTTAATTAGCAGGTGTGTGACTGCCTGTTTAGCCATATTTTTAGATCTCTGGGATCTTGCAATCTGTCAGGAAAAAAAAGGCATTATTTTAGGAAAAGTAGCACTGCAAAACAGAGTGACATTCCTTTTGACATGTGAAGATAAATTAAGGATGAGAATACATTAAAGAAAACTCTGAGCGCCTTCGTCCTATTCCTGTATTCAAGGAGAAACACAGCTGAGTTTCAGTTGATCTTGGCTTGTTCATTAAACTGGAGCAGTAAATTTCCCCCCCGCCCCTTTTAATGTTTAAATAGTGAATGATCCCATTCATAAAGTGCTGGTGATGACAGTTCTGCAAAGCTAAATGGCACTTAACTGTGCACCTAATAAATCTGCAACAAAAATAAACAGAGGATGAGAGGGGGAAAAAAGATTAACAATGGCAGAGAGCTAAAAAGAAAAAAAAATTAAAAACCCCACTGGCAAGTATGAAAGGACATTGTCATTAAAACCGTTTGGAATGGTATTGAGCAGCATTGCTCCCATTTCCCTCCTCTGTTTGCCTGACCTTTGAATTCTCAGAAGAAACAGGGCTGGGCTGATGTCTGGGAACTCTGTATTTGGTAAGAAACTTTCTGTGAACAGTGCAGATCCATCTCTCCGTGCAGGTGTCCCCATTCACGGGAACCTCCTGGATTAGACAAAGGACATCTCCATGCTTGTGGAAAGCAAAATTTGCATTTATGAAATGGTAACCCTGACTCCATATAGGAAAAATTAATGCAAATCCTCAAATTGTTGAAAGCAGGACTCGGGGAAGGAAATTCAGGCAGAAAATTTGGAACTATGACAATCCTGTAAGAAACAAATCTCATGTCACAAACAAGATGATTTATCAGAGAATCCCCAGCACAAAGGTTTTAATAAACCAATTTAGCATGAAAAATTGTCACCTATACTTAAGAACTGGGAAGAAAATTTGATATAACAGATTTTAACAGCTTAGGAAAATAAAGCAGAAGAGATACAGGGAAATGGGATGATGTGAAAAGATTTTGCTGTGGCTAATCTCTTTTCAATAAGATAATGGATTTTCTAGACAAGAGAAATGTAATCCACCAGCAATTTGTATGGATTCTCCAGTTCTGGAAATGGAACTAATATCTTCACTAACAGAAGCAGGGTTTGTACAAGTGGGTTCAAGGAAGTTTGTTAAGAGTTGTTCAGGATTACAGCTGAGATTAATTTTATATAAGACTTTAATTAAAACCCTGGGTAGTAAAAGCAGAGTTGAGCCATCAAAGTTTGCTGATGACAAAAAGCTGAGTCAGATTGCCATTACCAAAAGAATTGTACAACCTGCAGGAAAACAGGAGATTGAGGAATGAGATATGGCAGAAGCAAACCATGTGGAAATCACTGAATGATTAAATGAGGTCTCTGGCTACCAAAATACTTAAAAACTCCCACAATTTTAACTCCAAAATGAGCCAGGCGAGATATCTGGTGCAGAGGTGGTGCTGCTGTAAGACCTTAACTACAGCAATGTGTATGGTTTTCATCACCTGTGCTCAAGAAAGATAAATCCAGCCTGAAACAGAAACAGCAAAAGGATATGGAAGTGATCCTGGGAAGGAGATTATCTCATAGAACAAGCCTCCAAGAGCCTGCTGGGATGAATATTGCATGGAGATCTGATCCCCAGCTTTAAATACCCAAGGAGAGAAGCAGCAGAGAGGGAGAACTGCTTTGTGGCAGTGGACAATGCCAGGGAAAAATAAAACGCCATGAAATGGGACACACAGATTTAATGAAGGGCTGCCACAGGAACTGGCCTCTGCAACAGCTTTCCAAGAGGAGTAGAAACCTAAAACCCCCTCCATTTGTTTTTAAATGGAGACAGAAATATTTATGAAAGAGAAAGTATGAACAAACATGGAATTACAATAACCTGGTCTTGTAACCCAAACAACCCTGCTAATCCTGATTTTTATCTCCTGCCATAATCCCATCTTGAGAAGGCACCCCCAGCACTACCTGCACAGAACCTGCACAGGGAAAAGGGGAATAATTGTGTTCTATTTCACAAGCATCCATTTCCTGCTCCGTTGCTACTGTAACTACACTGAGTTTAATAAACGCAAGCAGTTAGGAAGAACAAGCAGGAAATGAGACTGATCAAAATAGGATCCTCCTATTTTGATAGAGGATACTTTGATATCCTCTGAAGAGAACACCTGGCTCTGGGAAGCACTTAGGGAGCATCAGTGGTTTGGCAACACTCCCCTGTTCACCTGCTCCAGATTTATTGTGCACAACTAGAACTCAGTTTCTTTGCTAAGAGCAGATTTTGAAAAAGAGCTAAAAAGTTAGAAAGCTCTGGGTTTCTGAAAGAAAGAAAAGCTTTCTGCCTTTGCAGGCAAGAGGCTGGATGTGCAGTACCTCTTGATTTTGTGGGATAAGGGCTGCAAGGAGAAGTGTGTGACACCCTCCAAGGAGCTCAGTACCTTCAGAGGGAGCATTATCTGTTGCTTCAAAATCAGCATTTCTCCCAAAATGTCTCAAATTCAGACTTTAAAGTCTTTTCTTGGCCCTTGTTCCGTGCCCTTGTCACAGACAAGGGACCCAGAGTGCTGAGTAAATCACGAAAATTTCACTCTGCTGCCTCGGGCTCCCAAATTGCTGCCAGAGCAGATGGGTTTCATGCTGTGCCCGAAAGGTCGGCACGCTTGGCCTAATCCAGACCAGGGCTGGGAGCCAGGGAGCTGAGCATTCCTCGGGAAAGTGTTTAGGGAGAGTGTTCCACAGCTTCCAATCAGTTCCTGTCAAGGGGAGAATCAAGTTCAGGGGCTTTTGATCATCCCAGGGTGGTAACATGGCACAAGGAGAGGGGCAGGACCTGGGGAAGGGGAACAATGAACCTCAGATTTAGCAGGTAAAGGACTGGTTGATGCTTCAGAAACGAGGTGTTCCCTCTCTCCCGGCAAGAGCTTGGAACAAATGCCAAGCCATTCTCTGCTCTCTGACATCATCTCACTGTGCAAGATGGTGACTTTTCACAGCAGGAACAGATCTAATTATTACCTCAGGGATAAATATTCACTGAGGCACATGGAGAATAAGGCAGGTAACTCCCAGTCTGTGCTTCTAATCCCATTATCAGGGATTATTATCAACATCATTATCCTGCATAACACAAAATGAAACACAGGGGGGAAAATGCCATTGTCTTTCCAGTAATGAAAAGCATGGACAGGAGAGGAAATGGTTTCTCTGAGTCATGCTCCCCGCCCAAATAATAGAAATAACTCTGTGTGGAGGAGCAGGTGATGTTATGGATTAGCTGCTATTAATTTTCACCATGAAGCAGGTTGTCTGGGCAAACCCCAGCATGGAAAGCTGCTCTCTCTCCTTAAGTAGCCCAGACTCTAGAGCTTTGTTCTCTTTGAGGTTTGCAGAGAACTGATGCTCTGCATCCCTTGCTTGGCAGGGATCAAGTCTCTGAGACTGAAGGCACATTCCTCCGATCCTTCCACACCAATCCACAGATGGGCACAGCAGAGGAAAAAGAGAGCAATTGTTCTGGATGTGGAAAACAGCCATGGTGTGGCAGCCTGTGGTTTGGGAGCACAATTGGGTGTCTGCTACTCTAAACTCAGCAGCACTGGTGGATCGCAGCTCTGGGAATCCCAGGAAGTGCAATTCCCGAGCTCCCAAAGCCCAAAGGACCTTCTGTTGGAGCAACATCGATCAGGAAGTGTCCAAGGTAGGACAGAAGTTCCCATCCCTCCTGGCAGAGCCTTGGACCCAAAGCACCAAGTTCTGTACACAGACTGACATGCCAAGGACAAGGATGGATGACTGAGGGGAAGTGCCTCCTCACTGATCTGGTGCCACCATCTCTCAGCAGAATCACTGTGAGAGAGAACTCACAGCTTCTGACCTACTTGTGCATTTATTACTTTTAATCCACTGCTTTCAGCTTATTTACTCCTCATTGAGCTACCAGACCTATAGGAGAATGTGAATTTTCCAGAGGCACCAGGAAAGCACCACAGGAGCTGTGTGACCTGGCTTTAGAAATAACCCCCCTTCCTCAATGTTGGCTTGCTAAAAAGTTCTTGAAAGACACAAAAATCTGCAGGGTTTGAACCCAGCAGCTTCCAGGATAGAGCCCTGCTCTTCTCATGACAGTTTAATGCTCTTTCCCCCCATTACTTTTACTAAAGTAAGTGTAATTAAGAGTACTACTACAGCATTGTAGTTACAAAGTGACGCTGCTGGACAGCCACTCAAGCTCAGACAGGAAGGGATGCTGCTGAAAGTTTTTTCACAGTGAGTTACTTCTAGCATGAATAGCAGGACCTGACTGATTTCAGACAGTCCTCAGACCTACTTTAACTTAATCCCCTTTTTGTGACAGCCTTTGTGACACCTTGCAGGGCTTCAGTGACCTTTGTATTCTTCATCCTCACCAAACCTGCCTGAACTCACTGTGGTCTGCAAGGATCAGCATCAGAATTGGCTATTGCAGCTCTGATATAACTAATTAAGGTTTTGCTTCAGTTTAAGTGAGAGCTGGCTTTGGGTATGGTGAGAAGGGTGAAGTCTGAACTGTCCAGGAAATCAGAACCTTCTCCACCTGACAAGGCTGGCTCCTGCTTGGGAAGGGCATTAATGGTCCATGTGGGAAGCATAGAAGGCCTGAAATATTTCACTATTGTTTTCTCTACAAGAGTTTGGTTCTTTTGGTTTATGCAAATATTAGAAGCATTTGCCCAAGGGGTACCATCACTTCCTCTGCTTTTGCTAATGCTTGGCAGCCTCTGCCAACTTATTCCCCAGGAAATTTTGGCTCCTGAAATTTTACCTTGATAAATTTGTTCCTCAGTAATCTCTGGAGGGAAAGTCCCCATTTCCACCTGTGTGCAGGAAGGCAGGCTGTCTGTGATTTCAGGAACTTCTCCTAGAGAGTAACACTTTATTTTACTCTCAGATGTTTGACAAAACAAGAGCCCCAGTGTTTCCAGCAGTGAAGGGACCTGTCAGAGCAAACTGGAGGGGTTCCCTGTCCATTGGCAGCTGCCCACACTTCTCCCTTTGGGAGAGGATCATTTTGCCCATGGATCCCAGCAGATCCAGAGGCTCCCTTTTGAGCAGTGACTATAATTCTACTGCTCTGGGACATTTCATTCAAGGAGGTTCATAATACAGTGAGGGACTGGAACTAGTGGGGAAAGCCTAGAAACACAGGGCGTCTGGTTTAAACAAAACCAACAACCAGACTTAATCTATTTCTGCCAGGGAAAAATATATTTAGGGTTCAAATCCTGGCACTGAAAATCATCCTCATGAACTTTCAGGACTTCAAGGTCTAAGACCTTGCTGTGGACTCCTAGACACAAGACAAGGGTCAAGTTGGGTTTTTTTTTAGCCAGTTTTTAGATTGTAATTTAAACCACATATCACTAATTCAAATTTAAATTGCAGCTACAATATAAAAATGGAAAGCTACTGTGCTCCGAAGATTGATGCCCCCAAACCACCTATTCTTCTGTTTACAATAAAATCTAGTAAATCCTACCTGGCAGTACCAGGCCTTGAGAAGAAAGAGAAGCGAGGTTCTTACAGGACATTCATGCCCAAAATCTAAGATTCTACTTAGATTTAGAGGATCTAGACTTCACCAAACCTCTGCCTTTGTTGAGATTTGGGCTGAAATCCTGTATCAGAGCATAAGTCTAATCCAAGAACTGTTCTTTATCCAGCTATATTTTAATTTATACTGCATAAAAGGAAACATGAAAAACCTGCCATTCATCGTCCTTGCACATATAGCTAAACCACAGAAAAATATGTCTTTACAGAACTAGAGCTTCATCTGTCCAAAAATAAAAAGAGGTTGATTTTTCACCATTATTTTTCTTCTTAGTTTTTATTTTTCATGTTGGTTGATGCAGTTAAGCTCTTCCCCTTTGTCTTTGTCTTTCAGCTCCTTCTTCTCTCCTCTAATTTTTCCTCTGTTCTAGTGTATTGTCCTTTTCCATTTTGCTGCTGAGGAAAGATGATCGAGGAGTGGAAAACTGAAAACCCACCCAACATCAAATTTCCTTGTACTGGTCTGAAGTTAAATGAATAAAGACTTTTTTTTTGCCTTATTCATCCTTCCTGGGGCCTGGGGAACCATCCTGCAGGATGAGCTCAGTGCTTTGCAAAATTATCTCAGCAGCAGGTACAATAGAAGATGGGTCCCAGCCAGAACTCCGGATATGAGCACTTTCCATCCCTGTAGGGGAGTTGGGATTTTGACACTGGGGCTGTTCCTTTCTGTCAGGACTAGAAGCCAAATACCTCTGAACATCATCAGGGCTTTTGTCTCTGGTCAGATTTCTGGGATAAGCAACCAGCAGTCCTGGGACAGCAGATCCTGAGAGGCACAACAGTCAAGACAATTTAAAAGGAATGAAACCATCTCCAGGGGTGGCTCAAAGGCCCCGGGCAGCTCCTGGCTGTCACTGTATAAGACTGTTTGTGCAGTCTTTTACAGGGGCGGGCTACAAATGAGGCTTGCTGTAGTGATGGGCCTGGTGGTGATGATTTATAGAAAGATAACAGCTACTGGAAGATGTGCAGGGTTTGTTGTTTTTCCGTCCAAAGGCCCATAGCCAGTTTGAGGAGATACTTGGTGATTACACTTGGCTTTTTAGAGGAAGTGGAGGAGATAATATTTCCCGGTCTTTCCTCTCCTTTTTCCCCTTTGTCGTCGTTTGGACAGGTGTTTACCAAGAAAGGCAGGAGCCTCCCTTGGAATGAGAAATGTGAACCCTCCTTCCCTCTGAATTAGTAATATTTTGAAATCAAGGGGCTCTCAGGCAAAAGATAGGGAATAGGAATAACAGATCTTTACTAAGTATTTATATGAGGCAAAACAGGCAACAACTGTAAAGGTGACAAGAAGACCAGAACCAGAGAACCCACTGACAGCCTTCTCCCAGGTGTCAGGCACCTTCCCCTTTGGTGCAGTGATGGNCATTTCTAAAGAGGAAAAAATTTCTCTAAAAAAACATCGACACCCTTCAAATCTGATACGGTACCTTTTGGTAATATACAGTTTCCCCTGGATGGTAGTGACATAATTTTCCTGGTAGGTTTCCTCTATATAGTTTACCATTGGTCTAGAATGAAGGCTGAGTTTTCCAGAGAAGAGCAGAAAGCAAGGCCTGAGGAGCAGCAAACAAGGCCTGAGGATCAGAAAGCAAGGCCAGAGGAGCAGAAAGAAATTTTTTCCTGGGTCTTAGGAGCACAAGGCAAACACAACTTTCAGCCCACTGTCTCTGTAAAAGAGCTAAATCCCAGACCAACCTTCAAACCCAACTCAGCTCAGCCTAAAGTCAGTGGAAGAGTGTGTCAGTTTTGACACAAATCCAGGAAGAAACAACCCGAAAAGAGCATCTTTCTCTTTCTTTCCTGCCTGCCAGGCAAACAGATCCAGGCAGCCCCTCCCCCATGGGTTCAGGAAAAGAATTTCTGGAATGAAAGTGAAAAAAGTCTATTTATTTAAAAAAGAGAGCTTTCCCCCCCCCCACCCCGTTCCAGAGGTGGAGGTTGGTGGATTTCCCACAGTTCTCTCACTCAGCTTCCAGAGTCAAGAGGCCTGAGCAGAGCCGAGCCCCGCCAAGTCTGGGGCAGAGTCCCACCGAGTGTCCCGGAGATGGTGAGCTGGTCTGGGATGAAGAAGCGATCCAAAACCAGTCCAGAAGCTGCTGAGGCAGATCTCAGTCCCTCTCCAGCTGAAAGCAAAACTGTAGAGAGCAAATTCTCCTCTCTGCTAACTGGCAGAAAAGTCTCAAGCCAGGTAAAAATCTGTAAACATTCTGGCTGCAAGGTCAAGTGAGCTGCTTCGAAGAGTCCTCCTGGCTGCAGTTTAAAGGTACAAAAACACTTCCAGCAGGCAGTGGGGAATATAGTATTGTTATAGAATCTCCCCAAGACAAAGAGTCATTTAATTCTTGACATTTCAGTGACCAGACCAAAATTAAGCCCAAAGTAGAAAAAACCTTAAAGCAAGAGAAGAAGGAGCACTTGTCTCCCAAAGCAGCTGGGATCCCTATGTTTAATTCTACTAGAATTTGTAATTTTACTCCAGTTGCAGACATAACATGGAACAGACAACAAGAATGAAAAGATTTGGTCAACAAGTAATTAGTTGTTTTCCCCATCTCTTCTCTGCTGTTTTCCCTCCATCCAAACACACGTTCTGAATGTGCTTTCCATGATCATTCAAGAGATTACCAGTGAAAGTCATTCAGTGTTAGAAGCAGCAGAGTGTTTCGAGAGCTAATTCTGCACTTAAATAATCACATTGAAAAATAAGATGTTAAGATTGTTCCCCAGCCAAAAGAGGAACAAAAACATCTTCAGTGTCTTGTGGACTCATGAAAAACTAGCCCAGACAGAAAGAGAATTGCATTTTTAGCCAGACTGACTCATATGTGATTAGAATGGGATTAACCAGGGGAAAAAAATAATTTTAAAATCACTGGAACTGTTCCCACTGTAAAGTGAGGCTGAGTCAAAAACAATTATTTTCATCTGGGAAGTGGGAAATGTAATTTCATAAAACTTTCCTTACCCTTTGTTGGAAAATGGCCAACTTTGCTTTCCTTGGGACTTAGAAACATATCATTAAATTTTTTGTAAATTTTGTATTCTCCTATTTATCAGTTTCATCGGACAGCAAACAAACAGCACATACTGTTTCCTATCTCAGGGCAAGAAACTGATATTTTTTCCTGTTTCTACATTTATTTCCCCACCCTGTTACGTGAATCTATCAGAATTACTCAAATTGGACAAATTCACTGGGTACCAACTGCAAAAAACCCCTGCAAATGCATCTGCATTATCCGTTTTATGAAAAATGTTTTGGTTGAAGAAAATAGTGATGTTTCCAAATGCTGTGTTTACAGTACATCTCTGATGCTTGGGTTTATTTTTAATTAAAAAAGTCACAGGATGGTTTGGGTTGGAAGGGACCCTAGAGCTCATCCAGTCCCACACCCTGCCATGAGCAGGGACATCTTCCAGTATCCCAGGTTGCTCCAAGCCCTGTCCAATGGGGCCTGGAAGAAAACAGATTCATTACAAAATATTTCACTTTGTGTCAATCAAGTTGAAGTATCTTTGATGCCTTCCCTAACAGTCATCTTTTTGTTCCTAGAATAATCTGCACACAGAATTTGATTTAATCAGCTGTTCAGGCTTACAAAGCAACAAAGAGTGGAAACTCTTGCAGAGTTTTTTTGCAACTTGATGGTGAAACTCATTATTAGACAAATGATTTCCACTCAATTGCTCTTTTCACTCCTCCTGAGTACTGAGGCATTTGAGACTTGTGGAAACATTTTCTGTGGAGATAAGATTGCTGATGCCACTGTCCAAGAACAATAGAGGCTGATTACAGATTTCATAGACTATCTAATCTAATTCCTGTATAAACAGGCCATAGGCCTTTTAAAATTAAATGTTATTTCTAGTCCAATAGATGCAGTTGAACTACAGCACAATTCCGGAAAGAAGAGGAAAAAAAAAGACATCCACAGATAAAGAACGTGCAACAACTCAGATATTGCATTATAGCTCCAGACAAGCAGCAAAATCCTGCCTCACCACCTTTGCCTCTCACTGGGGCTGTCATGAGCTTGTCAGGGCTCTGTGGAAAGAAAAATGCTCAAAGACAACTAAATTTTCATGCATTTAATGGCAGAGGAAACACTTTGCAGCTCAGTCTGTATTTCCAACACAATAGGCAAGAGAGAAATGTTTCATTCCATTTCTAGTTCACTGTGACACAGAAAAAAGGAGCTAAAAGGTAAAAAATACCTGGTATTTTCCAAGTTCCTTGCAAATGAGTGTTGCCCAGTTCCGGTAACTTTGGTTTAGGTTTAGGTGCAAACATGTAGATGCACTTAAACCAGTGGCTGCCTTTTCCAAGTTGATTATTGTGTACTGGACACACAGGGAGTGGAGCATGTCCCATCCTGGCTTGGCTAAAGCTGGAGTTTCACCACATGAAACTGTAATCTCTGTCTCACACACTGTAAATACACACAGTGAGCAGAGAAGATTATCTGGACAGTAGTTCTCTATTAAGCCATTTCAAAAATCAATCCCCAGGCAGGATTATAGAGATTCATTTCTTTAAGGAGTTACCCACATTTTACAACATCAGCACTGTTCTAGGACAGGATGTCCCACAAACATCACTGTTGCTTATATGATTTATTTATTTTTGCCTTTCTGAAAGCCATTTTCAAGTTTTAAAGCACATCTTCAGTCACTGAGTGGATGGAGAGCAAACAACAGAAAGGCATGGCAGCCATGGAAAAGTTTTGCCAGGCTGGAACACTTAATCATGAAAATAAAATCCTTTACCAAATACCTATTTTATGTTACCTGAGGCAACACAGAGCTAATGCAGAGCTGGAATCAGACACTTCCAAACACCACTGAGCAAGAAACTGGTGAAAAAAGAATCCCTTTCTCCCCACTCAACACTGCTTGGATAAGCTGTTTGAGATCTGTATGTGAACCCTTGCCACCTCAAAAAAGGGATATTCAGAAATCATCTTCACAGGTCCACAAAGAGCCACTAAATGTGTGGCCAAAACTGAAGGCGGTGACAGAAAATAGTGCCCTTCTTATGACACATTCACCCAGTGACAAGGTGGCATTTACAACACCCTCACCTCCCTTAGCAAGTGCTACAAATAGTTTACACAGAGCTTATGCAGTGATGTTAAGGAAAATCTGATGATTTCCATTTTCTCCAGGTTTTGTTGGACTAGAAAAACATGTTCCAGAAAAGCCCTTGTCTGACATTCTGAAACAAGAACCTCTGGAAGAGAAACAACAGCAACAACTCTTTGATTTATGTATTTTATTTTTAATTAAAAAATAAAGGTTATCTTAATACATCTCTTGCAGCCTTTGGGCAAAATGCACCCTTAACAAGACTCTGTGAAACATGATGAACATCTTTTCTTGGCACACATCTTTTTTAACAAATGCCAACTTCCTGCAGCAACTTTGGAAATCCATCATTTTCCCCAAACCTTGAAAACATTTAACAGTTCATTTAAAAAATCCCTACAAAAATTAGAAGTAGACCCAAGCAGAAGCCCCAGATCCAAGCACCCAAAAGCTTTTGGAGCAGACTTATATCCAAATGCTCATATCATTCCAAGTTTTTTCCCAGATCACTGCAAATTCACAGACACAGCACCTGAACAACCCAAGGAAAAGCAATTGGAGCTGACCCAGGTATGGATCTCCCTTCACAATCTTTGATCTTAACTGGGCCAAAGCAAATCTGGGAGTCTGAACCATTTCTTAAAATAAACAAGTCGGGCCCATCTGTAACAGAATTAAGTGCTGGTTACATGAGGATATGGTGCTGTCAGAGCTCCTGTTCCTTGTCTGTCCCTGATCTGAGCCCAGACCACGTTCTTTGTCCACTGGCACCACACAAGGCAAGGATGAAGCCAAGGTAACACACTGACCCTCTAACACAGCCACACACCTGTCTGAGAGAGTCCATGGCTTCTCAAGGAGCTGTCTTAGGGTTCTAGGTGTGGTTTTCCCTGGACACATGTCCTGGCCCCAACCCTCTCCTCAGGAAGGCTCAGGCACCTGAGAGGAACAGGCTGGCACCACTTCCATGGGATGTTCTTGTTCCACCTGGCCCGTGATGGCTGANTTTGGTTTTTTATTTTTTGTTTTTTATTTTTCTCTTTTATCTTTTTATTTTGCTCTTCTTTTCTCCTCCTTTCTCTCCCTTTTAACTTAATGGTGTAGTCTCCTTTGGTATATGCTCTGGAGACTTCTCTGTCTTCAACAGGACTTCTTCTGGGTTCTCCTCTGTCAGTTTTGGCTCCTCAGAGGCTTGAGATCCCTCCCGCACCTGACTCTGAGCCTGGCTGTTCATTTTCTCCTCTGCTTCAATCTCCTCTGAGGTGGGAATGGAGTTTTTCTTTGGACGGCCTTTGGGCTTTGTTGGAGCTTCCTGTCCACCCTTCAACACCTGGAGCAAAGAGATGAACCGTCAGGATCCTGAACTCTTCTGGTCTCAGACATCCTGTTCCTATGTCTAATTCCCTTTCTGTTCACGCCTTCCCTGCAGCAACACGACACTCCAGCCAAGGATCTATATCCAAGCTAATGCCAAATTTGTTTGAAGTGACAGTAACTTCTGCAAGTTCCACATACATCCAAAGGAACAGCCTAGAACTGCATCTCCTCTCCCAAATCAGAGAACATGGACACCTCCACTAGAGAATGTCACAGCATCATGTTCCCACCAGCATTTATTGGGTGGCTCTCCTTTATAAAAAGCATTTTAACTGGAAAAGGACCATGAAGATGAGAATAAGTGAAAGGTGAAAGGATGATATGAGAAGCAAAAATTAATTATATCAGCTCTCAAAACTGCTCTGTTTCCATAGAGCAACACAGTCTTTTTTGTCTATGCACAAAACTAATCCCAGAAACACTGAGATCACACGAATGTCAAAAATGCAGAAGATATTTTCATTCTTCCCTCAGTTATGTTCTCATTTTTTCACCCCTTTGCTTTGTTCTCCTCCTACTGCCTTTGGTCCCCTCTAACCCACCACATATGCTGCACTATGAACACTTTAAAAAAAGAGACCATCTCTGTGAAAAATGATCAGGAATAAAAGAAAATTTGCTATAAATAGACACAAGTCAGTCCACTATGTTCAGCTTCCAAATCTGTTCTTTGCAATCAGTTTTTAAGAGCCCTAGAGAAATGACAAGGACCCACTCACCATCTTCTTCCACTTCATCCTACGGTTCTGGTACCACGTCTTCACCTGAAGCTGAGTCAGCCCCAAGGATTGGGCTAAGTCGAGCCTGGGAGACAAACCAGAAAACAAAATGAGTTTACAGAAGCCAGGAGGAGCTCAGGTGCCAAGTCTAGGCAGTCCAACACTGTAAAAGCATTCAGCAGTGTCTCTCTGATCAGCTGTTTTGAGAAAAGTCACATGAAAGTAGTAAAACCCATGAATTTAGGATGCAAAGACAGATGCTCCTACAGAAGATGCAGGTGTTTGCAAGCTCTCTTTTCTAGAAGTGGCAGGGTTCATCTGCCCTCTTGGAGACTTGAATCTGCTGCACTCCAACTGCAGACACTCCATGTTTGTCCATGAATTAGGAGCTACTGGTACATAACATCCATGAAAAACGGGTCTCTGGTGTCTGAAGCAAACACATAGGAACAGACATCCAGCATCAGCCTGCCTTTGAAAGTGCTACTCTTTGTATAACATTTCTTCTTCACTACCTTCAGAATGGGGATCATGGTATTTGCCCATTTCTCATGGAGTAGGAGTACATCTAAATCTATTAATTTCATATACATTCTGCTATTTAGGCAATTTAGGCTTCTAAGTGAATTTATTTTTTGCATGTTTAGCTGCAAGGTATATGTGGCACACAGCCCATAATCCTGATTCCTGATTCATCCTCCGCAAATCTCCAACCCATGCAAGTTCATGTGAACGCATTCATTATTTCTATATTTAAGCCCAGGATATGAAGCAAATGTGGCTCAGAGTAGCTCCTGATCCTTCCCCACAGTTGATAGCCCCATGCATCTGGCAGTTTTGTAATAGAGTTGCACAAGGGATGGGGTTGGAAATCCTTAGCCATGCCAGGAAAGTGCCCCTCAGAGTCATCCAAGTCCTGCAGGTGGGACAGCTCCAACTCAGAGCCACATTCCACAGTATTCTAGGTTCTGTGACTTTTTGGCAAATATCTCCTTGCCTTTGGATGGGGCAACACGTTTGTCAAGGCCAAGTTTTTCATAATAAAAGCTCTGTTACAGCTGGGCTCCTTGGGCAACCAAATTTACATTTGTAAACACCCACATATCCCACAGCAGGTCTCTGTGCTCCACTTCACACACAATGATTCATGCTTCTCCCCCACTCTGGATTCACTCTGGGCATGCAGGATTGTTCTGCCACTACATCACATCTGAAGCCATCGATCTAAGACACCATTACTATTAAGAGTAGCACACATCCAAGTCACTACCCACTGATGTACTGCCCTCCCTCACTATGGATAAACCAGAGATTTCAGGAGCCCTCCCAGGGGTACAATCTGCTATCCAGGCCAAAAGCTGCAGATGTGAACACAGACCACAATCCACTGCTTTGCCACCATGTTTCCAGCCATGAGCTGACAGGGAGAAATTCAACTTAGCCAACCCTTCGTGCCTTAGTGCACATGTCTGGTAACACCCGGATTACATGCAACCAGCTGCCATCTCTTGCCACACACCTCAGTGCAACCAGCACTGCCTGGAAACCCAAGGAAACAAACACAGGGGAATTGGTACATGGGGCAGGAATTGCTCATCAGCCTCAATGAAGCCAAGGAACAGTCATATGAGATTGCTAATTACCAGCCTTGAGTGCTTCAGCAAAGTGTCAACCATCTGGTGATGTGAAGCTATGAGGAGTCAGTGCAGGCACAGCAGGAACTCTGAAACTCCATGAGACAGGTTGGCCACTGCCAGGAATTTTGGTCTTGCTGCAATTTGATGACAGGCAGTAGGAGCAGAAAATGCCATCTTCAAAATCAATTTAAATAGTGGGACACTGCCCTCTGTGGAGTGCAGGGACTGATACCTTTCAAATCTTCTCCAGACTTGCAAGTTTCCTAGGAATTGGATGGATCATTTCTCCATAATTCATATTTGCAGAGTAGGATTCAAAGCCCATAAAAAAGCTAAAATCTCTCTCAGTTTGGTTTGCCCATGTAGTACAAAGTAGTGCCTAAGAACTTGCCTGTACCTTTGCAAGGTAGCTTTCAACCCCAGGCTCTGCTTTCCAAGTTATGGACAGGTCACCACCTTTCCACTGAATTGCTGCCCAAGGTGCTGGATGAAAGCCAGCTCAGGAGCAGCTGAAGATACCATGGACACACAGCCATCAACCAGCAGACCCCAGAGGGAGAAAGTCTCCATCTTTAAGTGTGCAGGAATGGGAAAGGCACAGATCCTTCTTCTCTGAGGAGATCTCTGAGCCTGGAGACCTGCTCCCAAGCACGTGAATCATCATCTGACATTTCCACTGATATGATCTATTCGTGTCACCTTTGATCCCAGGAAAAGTTGCCTTAAATTTGAATCAGGTTACCTGCCCCTGACCACGACCAATGGCAGAGGCAACTTGGCGGAGCCAGAAGCAGCACACCCCAGCCAAGGAATGTTCGCTGTGGAATGGCTGAGCAGAGCTGGAACAGACCTTTTGCTCATCCCTATTCTTGGTGCTAGCAACCAACCTACCTGTCAGGGGTAGAGAGGTACTTCTGCTTCTGGAATTTCTTCTCCAGGCCCATGAGCTGGATCTCAGTGAAGATGGTCCTGCTCCGGCGTGGCTTCTTAGAGCGTGGTGGGGGCTGCTCTGCCTCCGACTCACTGCTGCCCTGGGCCTCACTGGGGGAAAGCTCGGTGCCCGCAGCCCCCACATGGGGCTGGGCTGGCAGCACCCGGGAGCTGCCAGCAGCCGGGAGGAGCTGGGGGAGCACGGGCGGCTGCCGGGTGATGACAGAGATGAGAGGATACGCCTGCAGAGAAGGGGAGCCTGGCAGGGAGGAAGCAGAGGTAGATGAAGGTCAGTTCAGTGCTGATGTATTTGACTAACAGGAGCACTGGGGAGAGGAGAGAGACAGGAACAACTTTTCTGGCTCTGCCCTTTGCTTGTTAAAGGACCAAAAGGAAGAATATTCCCCTCTTTGGACCTGTACCTCCTCCCAGATTACACAGCTTTCCTTGGGTAGGGAACCCTAACTGTAATCCTAGGACAGGGAAAGGAAGCCTTTCCACTCCTTTATTTAGGAGCTATTATAACCATTGAAATCATCTGCCTAATTACTGCAAGAGATTAAACTCCAAGCAAAAGATGAAATCTATCCCCATTCTGTTCCCAGCTTTGTTTTCCTGGGGAAACTAGGACAGGGCTCACTTAAGACAGTCACCTTGCAGGTAACAGATAACAGAGTCCAGTTCACAACTCGTTCCATCCCCTAATAGGCAATAGTATCATAACCACTCTCATCCTCCATTGCCCACAGTGATCCCACTGACCATGCAGGAAGATGAGGAAGAATAGGTCCCAAGAGTTCTTTACTGACTGAACTCTGCATTTTACACCAACCAGTTGATACCAGCCCTAATAACAAACCAGTTTTGCTCAATCTTTTCTGGTCAGGGCTGTTCTGGGATGACAAATCCAAACATTCCCAAACACTAGAGGATGTTCTGATTCACATCAGGCCCTTTCATTTAGAGCTATAGCAAATTCCTGCTCAGCCTTAGCCTCAGGAAATTGAATGTTCCTTTAAAATTTGGGCAGGGAAATTGAGCTACACACAGAAAACATAAACTCATTGTAAGATAAACAACGTGCAGAGTCTTGGGCAAGTCACTTTCTTGCTCTGCACCTCATTTTACCTCATTTGCAAGATGGAAAAAATCCTCCTTACCTACATCACTGGTGGTAAAACATGGATTAAAATTTAATGTTCACAAAGTACTCGGAGATCTTTAGATAAATGGGACTGTGGAAAGGAACATATTACACCAGCAGGCCCAATTGTGAAACCTTTCACCTGAATCACCACTAATGAAAGTAATGATCTCTAGATCTCAATGAGTGTATTGAGGTGAGTAACTCCACACAATGGAAGAAAAGAGTTGCCAGCCTGGCCTGCTCATGACCTGTATCCTCAGTCCTCTCCCCAAGTATAGGGTTGTGATCACAGGAAACAGGTCCAAGGTGAGCTGGGTATATCAAAGAACAGCACAGGTTGTTGATTGTTGCTCCTCTCCTCAACCACAGCAAGCTGTGCAAAATCCAGCCACTTATAAAGCAAGCTTGGGAAACTATTGTCAAAACCCTAAATCCCAACAGACTGCATGTAAGGACAGCTGCGACTACAGATTGGGGTTTAGGCAGGCTGGGGCTTCACTCTTGATTACTACTCCACACCTCTGTAACACTAAAAATCAAAATATTTTCATTAAATGTAAAGCTTTCCACTTAAACCACCAAGGAAGCACTTGAGAGATGAGATCAGAATAGCCAAGCCAACCTTTAGCTTGTGTCAAGCTTATCTACCTTTTCTTTCTGGAGATTTTTTCCAGCTGAAGACTGTGCTGATCTATAGCATCATTGAGTAACCTGGTGGAAATTATGCCTTGATTTACAACTTCAGTGGCTGTTCAAAGATCATAAATTAGGACAGAGTGTGCTGTCCTTTGCTTTACATGACTGTCCTTTGCTTTACACCTCTGTCCTTTGCTTTCACACTAAATCTGTGCAGTATTTATGCACCCTCTGCCACCATCCAGCTACACAGGTAGAAGGTAAAACAAATGCCACTCCCCATAGCCTATGTCCTCCTTGTCAACCCACCACTGTTATTTTCAGACACTGTGGGATAACAAAAACTTGCTGACCAGCCTGTAGAACAGATGATTTCTTCTCTTTCATCCAAATTTGTCCAAAAATCATCTTGCCTCCTCAAAGGGTCTCTCCATTTCTAGAGTCCTATACAGGAACATTGAAGCCACCTCCACCATGAGAAGTGTTCCTGGGTGAGCCATGAGGTTCATGAGGACATCATGTGTTGATGTCTTCATTTGCAGCAGTCCTGGGACTAAGCCTCTGTACACAACTGCTCTTGGTCACTTGGGCTCCAAGAGGCTTCTCAGATCCCAGTTCCACCCTGTCCTGGATAAGGAGACTTAAGCTTAAACTTACTCCAGAAAGGAGTCCAGTCTTATTACATCCTCTTATCCCACTGCTATGGGGTCCTGGTTCAAACCTGCCCATCACAGAGCTCCTGCTCCTCTACAGGTTCATCCTCCAAACCTTATCCCACAGCCCATTCCTGTCCTTGCTCATGGGTAGCTTTTGGCACCAGATCACTGGTTAGTCAAGACTTTTATACCTTCATATATTTCCAGCAGGGCTCTCCGTAAAGCACAAAATTACTCACGAATGATAAATGATCAGAGCTCAGAAACCCCTGCAAGCCTCCAAGTGACTGACACCTCTGGATGAAAGGATTTTTACAAGGAACTCTCTTCAAGGGAGAGTTATTTGATATCAGAGCAACCAGGGATATTTGCTTTCCCGTATGGCATGGCAGTAGCACGTGGGACTGCTTGACGGGAGTGGAGGATGGTTACAATCATCCCAGAGCTTAAGATCTGCCTTCATCAAACAGAGAAAGGTCTCTTCAGGTTATTTTTCTAATAGTCAGATAAGATTAGGATTAAAGAAACTTCTTTTCCAGATCAGCAGCAAGGCCTTGGCTATTTTTGTGGGATACAACAGTGGTTATTAGATAAGCAGATGACACCGGAGTTGTTCAGGTCTGTGTTTTCAAGTGCTGAGCACCTGAATGAGGGGATACGTTTTCCAAAATGCTCAGCAGCCAGCAGATGTGACATGGTCAAACAGTTAGAAAAGCTCAGCACATGCTTATTTTTGGTGCCCACGTCAGGACACGAATTTATTTATGGCCCTTCTGAAACTACGGTGCTGCTTCTGCGCAAGTCATGGTTCACAACTGCCAAGCTGATTCGAGTTCCAGGTGCTGAACAGATTTGTGAGGCTGTTGACACTACGTGTCGTGCATTTGTTTATCATTTGTGCTTGTAAGAGTAACCTTGCTTATAGTTTGACACCAACAGTTGTGACAGTGCTTTTGGAAACCATCATAAATAATGAAAGCATCATAATCAGCCCAGCTCGTACAAGACTGCTCAGCTTTGTCCCCTCAGCCTGATGAGGACACAGGATGGTTGTGGCATGGAGTAAGGAATAAGGATGGCATCTAGAAAAGACATGGAGTTCAAGGCTACAGATATTTTTTTGGGGAAAAGCTACAGGTCAGAAAGTGGGCAATGCTTTAGCAGTCCCTTGCATGTAGAGCAAACTGGAAATAACTGACGTTTACATTGCATAAGCCAACTTTCAGTTCCCAGAGAAAAAAGTCCAAGCTCAGTGTCCTGCTCTGGATTTAGTTATCCCAAAGTTCAAAGCAGCTGAAGCTGAGCCAGTCCATAGTCTCTAGATACACTGTTAACATGACTCCTCTGTACCCGTACAGTTCTGACTCTGATAAAGAGACCTGCCTTCCAAACACCACGAAATCTGAGGTGAGATCTAAACTTCACATCCCCCAGAGTTCAAAGGTACTTCTAGACTGACATGGTATTGTAAGAATGGAATAATTTCCTAATCTTCAGCAAATTAAATGCTGGCAAGCAGCTCGTGTCTGCTCAGCACTGTTGTGACACGCTCTGTCTCCTAAACTGGGATGAATGGGAGTGAAGAGCTCTTTTCTTTCCATATCTGCCTTTCACAATGGTTCCACTGAATGGTTCTCACCCGCACTGTTGTGTGAGCGCCTTTTCTAACCCACTGCTCTTTTGCACATGAAAACCCAAAAGCTGCCCACATAAACCAGAAAACGACAAATTTTCTACCCTAGAAACACACATAAAGCATTTTAATGTTTCCATCTAAAACTGTCAAGAGGCCCCACACTCCAGTGGTGAAACCACCAGTGGTTTAGGACTCAGGAGGTCTCACTGCTCTTCACAGAGACAGTTGTCTCTTACTATGTGGTTTTCTACAGAAAAGTCCCAGTTTTATCTTCTAGAATAATCTTAATCACCCCAAAGACTAGGGTAGTCTTGGGATCACTTTGCTGCTGAATACTTCTCAAATACTTGGGAAGAATAAGTATAATCCCATACTTCATACCATGCACAACTGAAGGAGTGCTGCCTAAACAACAGATTTTTTCCTGTAGTTCTTTTTTAAGGATTTGAATAATCTGAGTTTCAAGCAGCAAGAAAGCTCTCATTTCTGTCCACCCCATAAAGCAAACATCTGGCCACTCTTGCTAAAACTTAACCAAGGGATAAAAATAAAAAAGACATTGGATCTGCAGAGCATTTTCTATGATCTGAAAACATTTTGCTTTGCTATTTAAATCTGTGGTGGCAGTCACTGTACAGTGAATAACAGATCTGCAGTAAGCACTGCCACATCACCTCGGCATTAATTTCCTTACTCAAGCCACACAGATCTAGGAGAACCCTGGACTCCTGTTTCCTAATTATATGTCAGATATTTCTGCTACAAATGCATCATTATTTGATGTATTCAAGGATTTTTTGTCATTTGTTTTCCTTTTCAGCAGCAATGCCAAGAAGATGCTACATCAAGAAGACCAATCTGAAGCCATTTCCACTCATCTGCTGGGACATTTCTAATAAACTTCTTTTAAACTTCTTCTGACCACTACGTAAGACACAGTGGATACACCACCACTGCACTAAATCACCTTGCAGAAGTTGTAATTAAAAATAAATACTTGAAACAAATCTTTTCCCCTTATTTACCCCCTCCTCCCTTCCTCCCTGGCTTAATTTCAATGCCAGCAGACACAGAATAGAAGGAAGAGAGAAGGGAAAACACTAATTAGTTGCACGGTTTGACTGCCGGCAGTGAAAGAACAGTTTTCCTCCCAGGCAACCTCAGTTTCCAAATACTGTTTTGGAAAGCAAGAAAGAAAAAGGAAGGAAAGATTTATGGATCAGCTCCTCTTGGCAGGTCAGCCCTGCTTGGAGGCAGAATGAATCCCACTCAGAATGGGCTGCAGTGAAAGGTAAATAATAAAAGAAAATTAATTTACGACTCAGGAAGGTCTATAAATCTCTCATCTCCTGAGTGTCAAAACAAAGGAAACCAAGAAGGAGTTGAGTTCATTTAGGAAAGAACTGGGTTTTACTGAAGGAGCAGGCAGTCTCCTAACAGGAATAATGAATGAAGCAAGGAAAACAAAAGAAGCATGGAGACATTGAGAATTAGTTGAACTACACACAGTATGTTTAGGGGGGAGGGCATTACATTGACTTTTTCCACCATAGATCCCAAAAAGCAGAGATTTTCCAACCATATCAATTCCATGGATCTCAGCTAGACTTTACCACTGCATCCAGAGCTGAGCAGGGACCTGGTACAATTCAGGAACTCAATGTGGCCCAGGAGCCAAGTGCTTAAAGACAAGAGCCAGGTAACCCAGTGTGTGCTGCCAGACACAGGATGGCCCCTCAGTCAGAGTGGGCTACTTTGTCTTGCGATTGTCAGAGATGCCAAAAGATGACCAGAGACAAAACTTGACCCTTATGCAAGAGTTGTGTTCCTCTGCTAAGCTTACTCAGGCAGCACATGGACCTGCAGCACCTCTCTTGTGCATTAGGAGCCCCACTGAGGGCAGGAAAGCAATTCTTGCACTCAGGTTAGCCTTTATCCTATCTAGTTTTGCTGACATCAGATTTAAACCTTCTCTGTTCCATCTATACCAGGCTTAGGCACTGAGAAGTTCCCCAGACATGGGAGACTCTTCCTTATTAACTGTTAGAAGGCATCAGGTTCTTCCTAAGACCAATGCTCTGCTCCACCAAGCACCCTCATACAGACACAAAGGCAAGAGGAAAGGGAAGAACAGCAACAGGCTGTGCATATACCAGAAAAATTCACATCCACTCAGGAAAAAGTGCTTAGGAGAAGGTAGAGGGGAATTGCCAGGTTTCCCAGACTTCCTTGATCCAGCCTTTTCCAAGGTGCCTGGCTCACTGGAGAACTGTAATGAACACTTGAATCCCAAGTTTAAAAAATGACCTAAATGATGTTTCTGCTATGCAGCATGGTGGGAACAGATCCCTTCACTATCTCCAGAATGGGAAGCAGCAGAGCCATGCCAGGGGATGGCTGCTCCTGAGTCAATTATGGCCCGGGCAGAGGTGGGCTAATGAGGTTGTGATCACTGTGTTGACAGCTTGGCACTTCCAAACTGTGAGTCCATGTGAGGGCATGAAACAGCCCCTGAAACGTACTGGCACAGATGGTCCTTCGGAGCTGGAAGCCCAAGCACGGCAACAAAGCTGTCCCTGAGCAAGGCAATTGAGTCTAGAGGTGGTACCTAAGATGGAATAGATGATTGTAGCACCCCTCTCAAATGAAGGTGGAGACAGGTAATTTGACATAAACCCTTTGCAACCAGTTCAGGCATTGATTCTCTTCCTATCCTTTCCAGTCTTTCTGTAAGACAACCCTCAGATACTCTTTTACATTTCCTATACCTCTTTCAGTATTGGAAGAGCTGGAAAACCTGCAGATAATCCTCTGAGCCTTTACAAGTGCTATAGCTCAGCTCTATAAGCAGATTTTTCTGTGACTATTACATATTAAATGGGAATCTTGGAACTGGGAGTGATTGAACACCCTCTTTGTTGCTATTCTTCTCCAGCACCTCAAAGCTCAGTGACAGAGTTAGCCATGTTTTGGGAGAGGAGAATTGTCTGTGGTTTGGTTTCTTTTTCTACTTGCTCTCTTTCTATGGATACATGTGGAAATCAATTTTATCTAAGGTACAGCTTAACTCTCTGCACAAGAGCAGAGGTGAAGGGTACTTCTGGGACATTTCGATAGCTTCCAAAAATAGTCTCAAGACTCAGCCCAAATGCAGAGACAGAATTTCCATAGGAATTGTGTCATGGAAGCTACAGGAAAGCAGCAATCAATAAGTGCAGAGCTGGAACACGAACAGACACTGCTGGTACTCTAAAATAGCATCAGTGAGGTTCCCTGGAGTAAAGTTTAACTGCTCCTCAACCAAAGACTGCAGGTACATTCACACCAGATTCTTTTGCCACTTCAATGAATCCTATTAATCTGACAAGGACCATGAGTCTTGCAAACATTAAATGTAACTCAGCAACACAGCAGAAAGTGTAGCAAATGGCTTCTCTTCATTATGGAAAAATCCAGACCTAACTAATGTCCATGGCAAAATGCCCATCAGCTTCAGTGGAGCCAGGATTTCACCCGCATGTGCCCACAGAAGGAAAACAGAAAACAACAACAACAAAAAAGGAAATTAGTGCAGCTAATTTTAGCACAGTCAAATGATCCTTTTTTTAGGCATTCTGACTGAAAGCCAGTTCTTCAGGAATCTACACTTCTGCCAAGTGGGAGTGAGACAAAAAATTGGCATATGATCAAATGGCAATTTTTGACCTCAGATTTTCAGGGGGACAAAATTTGGGCTCATGCAGGAGTCGTGTGTAATCCTCCCTAAGAGAAGAGTCCCTTTTCTCTTCAATCACTTTTCTGGGGGGAAGCAGGTTTTCAGCTAAATCTGTTGCAACCAAAACCACTCATATTGGTGGAGGCTGACTTAAAAGATGCTCCTCCCCAAAGCATCTCCCACTTTGCAAATCCCAGTACAATTCTACAGGAATGACTGGAACTGGACACAGCTCCAACTTCCGTTTCCCCGTGGTCTGGGGCACTTGGAGCTGTGGCTGAGTTCAGCCCAATTTCAAAGCCACAGGGAAAATTTCCTCAGCTCTTGGAGCTGTAGGATCCAGGTTTTCCTTTTTAAGTCTGTCCCCATTAGCAATTTATCAACACATTGCTGTATAACTTCTCAATAATAAAAGCAATTAATAAGTTTGAAAGATGCAAGGCATGCATGCTACAGGCCTCCACAAAAGCCAACAGAAAAATAATTAATCTTTACTTATTAATGACATTTTATATTCATACTGTGCTTTTTTGTGTGCTTAAGGCCCTGTACACAGTAAGTAAGCCTTGAACAGCTGAGAAGTGTGAGAGCCTTCCTGAACATGACTTGTCTCGATCCTTGCTGCCACAGGCAGATGTGCAACACCTTGCCTTGGACAGGGCTGGATGTTGGGCAATTATCCATCTTAAAAACACAATCCAAAACTCATCTAGAGCATCAGTGTCTCCAAGGATGGCCAGGGATCTTCTGGCAGGGCTGGTGATCACCATTCTGACAAACTGGCTTTGCTCAGGGCCGTACAGGAGGGAGAAGATGGTAAAGCACCTTGAACCTGGAGTGGAAAGGCCTGGCTCTGCTATCCTAGGGTGATCACTGGGATATCCTGGGAAAACAATGCTCAGCTGCAGAGTTTATTCCCAACTGCTGGAAAGACACAAGCCAGCACTACCTGGTGCTAAATGCTGCTGTCCCTGCACACAGCAGCCTTTCTTCCAGGCTGTCAGTGAAGCAGAGGAGTGTGCCAGGACCTTGCTAGATCCTCAGTGAAGAGGAGAATTTATATATAAAGAAGATTTATTTTGTTTTAAAGAAGCATTTAAAGAATCTATTTGGCCAGCACTCAAGAAGTCCTTTGTGGCAAATGTAATGGCACTGTGGCTTCATCAGCAGAGAATGAATCAGAGCAGGCACCACTTCTGTCCTGAATTATTCTACTTCATGCAGACAAATGACAGCCTGCCTTTCTGATGGGGGCCCCCCTTGACTCCAACCTGCCCCGTCCAGCCAAACTGAGCATGGATCAGAGAGGGCCTGCTCATTGCCTAAGGCTACACAAAAGGGACTCTGTCTAGGATTCCTCATCTTTATCTGATGATTCCTTTAAATCCTACTCAGTAGGAAAGGAGACACTCTGAACACAAGCAGATCTGCCTTAATGTTTATTGGATACATGGGTCCAAGGCCATCATGACTGCAAACAGCTCCCAAGGGAAGGCAGGTTTGGAAGTGAACCTCCATTCCAGACCCTTATTGGTTGGACTTGGAGGGAGTTCTATGCCCAGGCCACATCAATCCTGGAGAAATAAACACCAGCACATCTCCATAAACAACACTCAGGCAGTACAGGGAAGTTCCCAGGATACAATCCACGAGCTCCCTCCCCAGATCTGCACCAAGGGACACTTTGGTTCCACTAACCCAGCTTCAGCTTGAAACTCTTTCTTTTGAACTGAGTCATGTTAAATACTTCAGCCAAGAGTTCCCTCCATCACTGAGGAGAAGGCTCAGCACTAGAGCTCATCACCTGCTGGACCCAGACTTCACAGTTGGAGCATCCAGAGGATGAGAGAATGAAACAGCTCTAAGGGTGGATTTACTGGTAGTTTCTGGTCTTGGCTATTGGGGATGGAGGGGGAAGACAGCACTGAGATGCCAGAACTCTCAGGGTGTCTCAGCTTAAGTTGCAACAATTTACCAGTGACAGACATGACCAGACATTATGCGATGCTGGGAGAGGCCAAATCCATTCCTCTGTCCAGATGGTGTCACTGGTCAAGGAGCAAGACTTAGACTTTGACGGAGAAACAGCTCATCCTAGCTGAGCGGGTGGAGTTTGATAGAAGGGTAAGTTCTGTCCTGTGCTCTGTTCTGCTCCCTGAGCATCTTTCCCTGGCCACTGCCCAAGCTTTGAGTCTATATGGACCTTGGGCCAACACATTATCGCCATTCTTATATCCTCACACATCTGACAAATGATTTCGCCTTCTCTCAGGATTTCACAGTTTCTGGCCAAGTTCAAACACACAATGCCATGGAGGCATAAATCAGTCAGTCCCTCACTTCCTGCTCTGTTAATTATTATCGCAGCATCCACAAGCAACAACAGCCTTGGCCAGCTGACTGGCCATGCACACAAAAGCACTCTTCAGGTTTTTCAAGCCCACCCTTGTGTGAACTCCAGCAGAAAGCTGGCCATAAACATCACTACCTCTTCCTGCCCCAAGCCTCTAAAACATGTTGCTGAGTGACACATAGGAAAAAAGAGAGTGCAATTGTTTCTCAACACCAGACTGTGTAAATTTTGCCTGATGGATCTTTTGGAAGACACTTTTTCCTTCTCAGGAGAATAGTGGATTAGTGTTTAAAATACACAGACATCCCCCTCTTTTCCTCCCCACTGAAATGAAAGGGGGACTTCTGCAAGTACTGGTGTTAACCTGAAATGGACCTGTCACATCTTGGCAAAGCCTCTGTCTTTTATAGCTGTGGCTTATAATCTCAAGGGTTGCTTTATTAATAATTTTGCCCTTGTCAGGACACATTTAGCAGAGAGCTTGGTCTCTCTGAGCTGCACGTATGATTCTTTGATTTTGCATCTGCCCTAACACAGAGAAAATCCATCTCTGTTTCCTCTATAGACAAAAATAAACTTTGTGGACAATGTGGCTGAACAGCTACACAAACAATGCAATTTAGAAGGATGCAAATGATACACATCAGATTTTTTTCACAGTCTGCCTGTCCTTTGTGGTTGCCAATTAGATCGGTGGTCTTAATCCAGCTCTGGTGGCTGGGTAAGGAGGAGAGACACACACAGGGAACAAAGCTGAGCATAATGGACATCCCAGCGTTATTACAGGAAGCTGAAACCCTGTTAACAGAATCTAGAGAACCCTGGAAGAGGATTTCCTCCAAACCTGATCTTTTTGTTTGAATAAGATGACTATGTCACAGCTTCCATGAGCACAGGGCACGGCTATTTTTAACGTCTTCACATCAAATAACAGCACACCCATGTCATCTCACAGATCCCATCTTAACCAAAAGAGAATGAATTGAGGACAACTAAGCTTTCACTTTTTGGATGGGGGAAAATACACAGCTGGATTTCCAGACTACAGAAACTTTTCACTGCCAACCATTCTGCAACATAAAAATCAGTCCTGGCAACTTCATTCCCAAAGCAGCTTCCTTGACTTCAGGACTCTCTGTATTACATAAAGGCAGTCATGAGCTGAAGATGTTGCAAGAATCATCAGTCATGGCTCCATCTCCACCTCTACCTGCAGCCATGAGTACCCCATATAGCCATGGGGAGGTGGATGCTCCCACCAGTTATACCCCAGTCTCCCTGCAAACTGATTTATGGGAGCCAAGATGCAGTGTGTTCATTCCACGGTCAGTGGCATATTGGGGTTTTTCAGCTGAAACACAATGCAAGTTTCACTCTTACAGAAATTCATCTAATCTCAAAAAATTAGCTTAAAAAGTCACAAGGATGGGCAGGCTCCAAATGGACACACCCAGAATAAGCAGTTCCATGAGAAAAGTGTCAGCCTCAGAGTCGCAAAGCACTTTGGAGGCATGAAACCAGGTATGTGCCAGAAAAGTGAAGACAAGGTTTTCCCAGATACCAGGCTGTCCATACTACAGCCCTGACAGAAGGATGAGCCAGAAATTCCAGCTGGTGAGCTCTAATAGTTGTCCTGACCTCTGCTTGCTCAGAGGAGCTGAGGCTACTTCATCCCTGGAAGTGTCCAAAGCCAGGCTGAATGGGGCTTGGAGCAACCTGGAATAGCAGAAGGTGTCCCTGCCCATGGCTGGAATTGGATGAAATTCCAACCCAAAGCATTCTGGAATTCCATGATTCAATGATCTCCAAATGCAAGCCCTCACTTATGTCCAACATTAGTCTGCGATTTTTTCTGCTCTGATAGGAAGCCAGAGGAGGAGACATTGTTTTCACATCTCCAGACAAATTTAGATTAGACTTTGGGTGGAGATGAAGCCCTAATTAATCATAACAGATGGAATTAGGTTTCTATAGTGCTCAAATTCAGCCTAATTGTGAATTAATGCCCTTATGGACAGAAATGTTAGGAGGACAACTGTTCCAAACAGCTCCAGTCCAGAACTATAAATATGCCCCTGGAAATGCATTGATTTAGGGACTGAAGTGGGAAATTTCGGGACCCAGGTGGGAAGTTTAGGGATCCAGACGGAAAACCCTCCCTCAATCTAAGATCTGAAGACAAAACTTTGGTTAGTACCCACCTCTGATTGCATCATCCATGGATTCTCCTCTGAGTTTCTTACAGCCCTTGTCACCGGGGAATGCAGCGTTGCTGTGTTCCACGGCGATGCAGGGGCTTCATGATCTCATTAGCATGCCAGCTAAAAAGTAGGCAAAAAACAACACAGCCCTTTCTTCCCTTCACATGTAGGTGGGTGTATAATTCCCACTAGCATAAGAAACAGCTTCAGGCTGATGGGAATATTGTCACATTCTCACTCACTTTACTCTGTCCCACAAAGGATCAAAAGAACAAAGTTCTGTTCACTTAGGTGTAGATTTTGGGGAAAGAGGACCTCAGGCACAGTACTTCCATCCTTGGCACTGCCTTAATGTTCAATCTCAGCCAACTCTCTGAATCCCACTGGACTTCTGTTTTCCCCACACGCAAAACAAGGGAGATAACACCAACCACAGCAGTGATATGGTCTGGAAAAGACTCAACAGCAGCCATGAGGGGAGACAGAGGTGCTGTTATCTACCAGCTTGCTGTAAACATTGCCTATTATACATTGCATGAGCGCTGTGTTGAGAACTCTTTTTTGTGTCATAAGATTATGAAATTCCTTAATGTGCCATTAATATATATGTTAATTTTGAAGCAATGTATGTGTCCTGCTCTTGTGCAAGCAGCAGTGTTTCCACGGGAACTCCTCCAATAACAGGCACAGATGAAGCGTGTGGCTTTTCCAACAAAAATAGCTTTTTACAGCTCAATGTTTTTTAAAGTTCTCCTCACTCAAGAAAGACATTCTGCCCAGGATCAGCCGTGGCTGAGAATTTTAACATGATGCTGATCTAAATAATTCTCACGGAATATTTTATGTATCTCCCAAATCTCACCACTACCAGACTCTGATTTGGCTCTGCTGGGATGAAACGCATCTTAGATTTGGCATTTCCACATGTAAACGGACAAAATCTTTACACTGACAGTGTTTTCATTAAGCTCTGAAATAGGGGTTGTATTCCACCTGGAATGTTATTAAGCTGTCCAGAGAATTTAGACAATTATTGGCGTTTACTGCTCTATGATGAAAACACTCAACCCTGCTGACCCATCATGTGAATTGGTTTTCTCTGCTCAGCAACAGTGTGATAGTTCTGAGGGAGCTTTTAAATTCTGAGACCCAAAAGAGCCTTTAATTCATGTTTGGTGAACCATATATGAAAAACTGCTTTAAGTTTAAATTTTCTTTTTAACATCCTACTCATCTTTTCCTCTCTGTTGAAGTATTGATGCCATGCCCACAGCTGTCCCTGCTTCCATCCCAGGAGATCTGCTGGGAAGGAGATCCAAGGACTTTTAGTTTTTGTAGGACTTTTGAAAGATTTGCTTGGACACTGCATCCCATTTTACTGCCTCAAAATAGATTTTCTCCAATTAATTAAAAAGTGCTTTTTAAGGTCTTTTTTATCCTTACTTTAAGCCATTATACAGAAATTAAAGCCTTGGCATTAGATAGATGCAATGCTGAATCTATATGGATATAAATATATAGCTTGCTAATAACAAGATGAGTTCTGTGTCTACTCTGTGTATTCCAACCACCACATGCTACCACCACATCCTTTACACATACAAAATGATGGAGGGAAAAGTGCAATTGAAACTGCAGCAAAATCAGAAACTTATAATCTGATACAAAAATTGGCTCAAATACCTAAAGGTTTCAATATATTTTAGTCCTTTATTAAAAATAAACTAAGAAAACAGAGTTTAAGGCATTTGAATAGCTTGTCCCCTCAAGCTATTTCAGAATGACAACACATTCCTACATGTTTACAATTTGGAGAAAACAAAGTGAGAATCTTGAAAGGAAAAGAAAACTCCTGTATAAAAAAAAAAAATTGTGAGTTGTGCAAGGAAAAGGCAAATTTAAATTATTTTCTCATCTCTGTGGGTCACCTTTCATTAAATTGCTGAGAATGGAACACACTCCCACCAGGACATTAACATCTTATTTCCAGTGCTGCTGGGGTGAGGAGCCTGAATAAAAATAAATGGCTTCTCCAATGAGACACATCATCCATCGTCAGTATGTAAAACATAGTCATTAATCACAGCACAACCTGCTTATTATGGGCATTCAAGCACTGGCAATACAAATGCTTATAAAACAGGGGCTCCTTTCATAATTCCCTGCCCTTGTCTCTCAATAGTTTAGAGGATTAACCCTTTTACAGCAAGGGATGGGCAAACTGGTTTTGCCTAATTCCAAACCAACCTGACATCATGGGTTCAAAAGTTCGACTTGAACTCAAACATTCTCAGGTGCGTTTGTGCTGAGAGAACAAAGAGCTCAAGGGGAGATAAGGGAAGGAAGATAGTGCAAAAGCAAATTGAAGAACCCTACAGGGCATGGACTGAGTGTAAAACTCCAGTAAGGATAAAAATTGGTGATGAAAGAGTTGAAATTCTTGCAAAGTAATAAACACGGTTTTGTCTTAACACCTATCTTAAAGTGATCTGTGGGGAAGTCCCTTCCTACAGAACTCCCTCTGCTGGGAAAAAACAACAGGATTTTATATGTACTTAATTAATACTCATGAAGAGCACAGTTACATATACACAGTTAAACATACACAGTCCCCACTGATCATACGACTTCGGGCTTCTCCTGCATTTCTTAGTAAAGGATTTTAAAGTACTTGACACTAATGTATAATGAACCACCATTTTTCTTTAAAAAATGGGAAGGATGAGGAATTCAACTGGCTCCATGTCATACATGAAGCCAAGGACAAAGCAAAGTAGGGATGGCCCAAGCACCAAGCGCTGCCTGCAAAGCTCTCAGCTCTTCCCTGGGCTCTGCAAAACCCAACTCCACTCAGGTATCCCTGCTCCCAACACAGCATGTCCCAAGCTGCTGGATAAATGAGCACTCAGCAGAAAATGGTCATTTATTTGCAGTCTGATGAAATTCCTTTTCTTTTTCTACCCACTCAAAACTTCTATTAAAGGACTTCAAGGAGAAAATAAGTGGGGACAGAAGGAAAATAAGGAGGAAGTGAGAAAAGCAGTGTTTGGACATCATATGCAGGAGGCAAGAATACCTAAGCCTCACTATTTACTGATAATTGTAACAAGTGAGACACCCAAAAAGAAAATTCTTGTGGAGAAAAACTAGATGAGGTGTGTCCTGACCCCAGGTTAACCAGAGTTGGTAATCTGTCAAACACTTAAGTTTGTCATCAACTGGACAAGTATTTCCAATGTTGGTATCAATTACTGGAGGCAAATGACCCGTGATTGGCTTTGGGGAAAACAAACATTTTGAGAAGACAAATTAATAGCCCACCAAATTTTAAATTACACTAAAGTTACACACCAGGTACTGGAAATGAACACTTTACTTTCTTCTGGGTGGATTTTTCAGTTAATTAACATTGCAGCAATGGGTGGTGGCAGCAATTCCATTATAATTTACTCCATATGTAAGAAATACTCCATGAATACTTCATAAGGCATGACTGGTTCAGAGTAAAGTGGGATATGTCCCAGCAAATCATCAGCAGGGAGTTAAAATAAAAAAATATCTTGAGTTAAAAGGGATTTACAAGGCTCATCAAGTTCAACTGCTGGCCTGCACAGGGCAACTCTCAAAATCACACTGGAGGTACTCAGAAATTCAGCATTGGCTCTACTTCCTAGAAGTAGAAGAACTATCAGGAGTTTTTCCAAGGTATTTCTTCTAAAGGAAAGGTTTTCTTCAACCAAAGTCACCGTCAAGACACTGTGATAAATGAAAGGGTTCTCAGTATTCTTCACTGCCAAAATAATTTTCTATCCTGTAATTTACTAGATCAAAGCACCAGTTTTATTTTGTGGGTGGAGGCTCAGAGAGAAAAACCACCAGCAGGTGAGATTTTTATTGCTGGGTTTGCTTTTTCAAAGACACCCCCAAAGTTGAGCTCAGTGGTGAGCCAAGGCTGTGCTGAGCAGCGTCTGTGAGGAGGAACAGTAATGCTCAGGTTTTAAAAAGCTGCCAACTGATTTTAATCCATTTTTACAAGTTGTATCATGACTAATTGTGCTAATATTGAAAAGGGAGAAATAAGGCCTGGATCACAGAAATCAGCTTTTTCAAACATATTAAAGCCACAGAGTCATCCAGTTGCCATCGAAGTGTCCTGTTGCTCTCATAGCAGTGGTTTTGCTCAGTGACAGAGAAGAAAAGGGACACTATTTTCCTGTGGCTGAGTATGTGCCACAGAAGTCCTGTACTAACATTTACCCTTTTTGCCTGATTAAAGCTGCTGGATGGGTATAATTTTTCCCCTTCTCCAAAGGCCAAATTTCTATTTCATAGTTGCCAGCTCTGTAGAATGTGACAGTGGAAGCTATTAATTGGTCCTGCTATTAATAGAAAACATGGAAAACAGTATCTGTGACAAAAACTGTGACAGCACAAAAGAAAAGGAAATGATTCGCCAAACTGAATTTTCCAGACCAAAACCCAGTCCATGGAGCCAGGTGCACAGCAATAAGACACTCCAGCACTCCCATGACAGCTGGGCATGCAGTCAAATCTGTCTTTTCCATTTCCACATGTGTCCAGCACCTCCATCCTCCACAAAGAACCTCTCACAGAGCCAAAGCAATGTCATACCATTAAAACCAGGACCAGGCCCTATCTTTCATTTTAGCACAACTGCTACAAAGACAGAAACCAAGCCAGACTGATCCCACACCTGCAGAAGTGCTTTCAGCACTTGGCATGGACTGGGAAATCATCTGTGCAGAGACAAATTTAGTTCACCTAGAGATGGGAATGATCCCAGTGAACAGACATTCCCTGCTGTCAGCACAGCTTGCATAACCCAAGGCTTTGATGGGATGGCACTTGGGATGTGGAGCTCTGACCTCCCAAGACAGTCAGACAAATGCAAGCCCAGAAACCCTACATCTGCAACTCAGAGCTGCTCCCTGGCTCTGCTGGAAAACAGAGAGGGAGGAAAAGTTCTGAGGACAGAATAAAAAGAATCAATCCACGATGTATTAAAAATACATAAATTGTCTTAAAGGAAGCATGTGAATCACGATTTAAAAGATAATCTGCCCAGTTTTGTGGAAACACCACCATATTTGAATGTATTTAGAAACCCACCATTTTATCATGTAGATTATTTCTTTTTAAATAATATTTTGGATGCTGTACTTTGTTCACGTGAGAAACAGATGAATATCAATAACCATTCCAGTTTTGGGATTAGCTCATGTAAAAGTTTCATTAATTTATGAGTTGATACTTACACAAATAAGCTCTCTAAATCTTCACAATTAAATGAAACAGCAGCAGGATTTCTACGATCTGCTTTCAGGCATCTTTGCTGCCTCTTCTGATGCAATCACTTCAGAAGCAAATCTGTGATGGACAAATTCATCTACAATATCAATGGCTGTGACATCTCCTCACAACAGACAGGTCCTTTGGGGATTAGGTACCAGCCAAAGAGGTCTCTGTTGCAGCCACAAGAAAAAGGCTTTCAATAGGGCTGTACAAATAAAATCAAATCAGTCGGGATTTCATAAATGCTTTTGTTTTAATGTAATTTAAGTGCTGAACTACCTTACAGTAATGTGCTTTAAAATGTTTACAGTTAAGGCATAATTGAATTTGACTCATTTTGGCCCTGATCCAGCTACAATTTAATTGACTTCAGTGGGAGCTGGACTGAGATTTAAGTAATTTTAACAAAAATAATCCATCAATTGTTCATCACCCACTTCATCAAACTCCTTCCTATCATTCATGATTGCTCTGTAATTTATTGCAACAAAGTGAAACCAACCCTTTTAACTTCTGGCACAGCTTCCTGACCCTCGGTGGAGAATTTCACCATATGCAGCCACCTAAACCAGACCTGCTCAAGGAAAGCCAAGAGCACAACGCAGCTGAACCCCAAACCGCCTGGTACTATCTGCAGAAACCTCCAAATATCAGCTCCTCCTCGGCTTAGTCACCACAGGAACAAAATGAACTGTTAGCAAAGCTGTCAAGAGAAGGCTTGGAACAAAACAGGCAGAAGGGTGAAGTGAAATACATTCACAAACACTTGTAAAATGTTTTGGCCAAAAAAATCCCATTTGCTTTAGACTTCTCACCATTTTTTCTATCGATGATTACATTACTGGTTTCTGTTCCAGGGGGCCTTTTCATAGTTTTCCTCTTTGGGCCACAGGATTAAACATCACCTCGAGCACTAGGCCTTCCATAAGGCAACATGCATGTTATGTGCAACATGCAAGGAGATGTTTTCCATAATAAAGTACCACCACTGCTAATTTTATTTCAAGGATGACAGGTTAATCTGTCATAGAATACCCTGTTTAAGTAAGCACAAACATATCATGCACATTTCTCTGTCTTCTAGAAGAAAAAGACATGTTTTTATTAAAGCTTCATCCTTCTGTGCTTACACAACAGAGCTCTGTTTTTTAATGGATCAATGTAGGCAGCTCTACACTGGATGTGGCAATAGGCATCTGCACACTCAAAGGTACAGGAACTTGTTGCTTCAACATTAGTTCTCAAGATGTCTATTAGAATTTAATTCAAATGAAATTCAACCCCTGTAAGGTGAAATCCCAGTTTGGAAAAAAAAACACAACATCACCAGCAGGAAAAGTAGCCTACTCTGTGACTTGTAAAATAATAATTAAAACAAATATCCAAAGGTAAATAGTGGCCAAGTGTTTAAAGATGACTTTAAAGATGACTACATGGAAAACTTTCTTATTCTGATGAAAATCCAGGAAATTAGTAGTAAGATTATCCAAAATCCAAAATTTTGTAAGATCATGCAAAATTTTCCAATTCAATCCCTTCTCTGCATGAGTCATCCTGTTGGAGTCAGACAACGCACTACATCAGTAAAAACCACTGACATGTCAAAAAATTTACAAGATAAGACCTGAACATACATATCCAAACACATTTTAAGGTCACCGAAAGATTGTTGCTTGGAGAAAAAGACTATATATTTGCAAATTTTCTGTTATCACATCTCCAAAGGGAATTGTAATTTTGTTGTATGGGAAATTCTGGAAAACAGCATTTTTCTTTCATTAAAAAAAAAAAAAAGGTGTGATTTTTTTAAAAGAGAAAAATGAAAATCAAAGCAGATTTGTCTGGTAAGGTTCTTTCAGGTTCTGTGTTTTAGACAAAGCTTAAGTATTCTGGAAGTGCTACTTGCAGTCCAAAGACTTTCAATATCAGTGCAGGGGTCTATCTTTGGGAAGATGAGGATTTTTTTTTTGAAAGACTGTTCTTCATCCTCCTCTTTAGTTACTTAAATGGATCTCAGCTGTTCCCAAACACCTGAAATTCCTGCAGCTGGTATCAGGATGTTGTTCTGAGCTCTGTTCTGGCCAAAAATGGGACAAAGTGTAAAGGTGCATGAGAGGAAAAGGGAAAATACTGGAAAAAGGAAAATATTAAGTATTACTGTCTTAGCCAGGTCCTAATACCAAATCTCTGTATTTTTTAAGATGTCATTAAAATGTAGCTTTGGGAATTCTGGGATAGAGATCTTTCAGCTAAATTCTCCCACAATCCTGGGAACCCAAGAAATAATGTCTAACATCAGACTTCTACTGCTCAGCTCCCATTAGTTTGTCCTTGTGATCCTATTCTATTACAGAATAGAATACAACACAAATATTACACAAAAAAGGTCCCAAATTTTCCAAGGAACTGTTATTTTTAGGAGGTGAAGTTCTCCTTTACATATCCTGTGTTCTGCAATCCAGCTGGAGTGATTCTTACATAGAAATGACTGAAAATGTTTGGTTGTAACTTTCTCTCCTTGAAAAAGAAAAATAAATAAAATTTTGCAATACTGAAAGTAACTTCATTGCTTTGCCACGTCTCATAAAAAGGAAGGTGCTATAAAGTTTTGCTTCAGCCTTTAAAAGATAAATTTTCAGTATTTCATTCCTGATTGAGTATTTTCTCTGCTCTGATTTTACACATACACACACTTCTTAAACCTCTCCGGAGTTCTGTTCCTGATGTGATGATCAATTCCAGTTGTGCCATCCACTGTGTGCATTCCATGCAAATCTTCCTTCCCCACAGGCTTGCACTGAGAACGTGGAAGTGACTTTGAGCTGGAGAGGCACAGATTTTTTTCCATCACCCAAACCTGCTCACAACACTCCTATCAGCAGAAAATCCATCCTGAAGGTGGATCAACACTCCGATCCACACATTGCCAGAGCTGTGATCCAGGGAGCTGTCCGTCATCACGCTCAGATGGGAAATAAATGTACTGCTCAACAGAACAGAAGAAAAAATACAGTCTCTTTAGTTACTGCCCTGCTCTGCTCCCCAAGCCTGCTGGGGTATAGGAGCTCCACACAACACATCAGCTATAAACATTCTCGATTCCTTTTCCTTACCTTCCCCAGCAAGGATTTTTGCCCTTGTTCATGCCCAGCTTGTCCTGAAGGCAGCAATGCTGGGGGTCATTGATTCTACAAGATGAGGTGGTCTTTTCCTGCATTTTACAGCAGCAAGTTAAATAAAAGTCCTCAAAATAATAATGGCACTAGGTCTGCAATGCACAGTCTCCATGAGCAGTGGCCAAATTGAAGATCCTTTTTACGAAAGTGCTGCATTTAAAACCTAACTCACTATGCAGATGGATTTAAACTGTGCTTCAGTGCCAGCCATGAAGCTTTAGAAAATGAGGCGTAGGTGTCAATTTTCCCAGTGGAATCCCACATTCATTAATGCCTCCTATTACAGCATTCCTTCACAATGCTTATTCATGCCCAACCACAACCACAATGCTGATTACTTGCCACAGTAGGTTTTATTGCAATCACTGGGGTGTGATCTTCTGGTTTGTTCACTGTAGTTTTGCCTTTCATTAATTCCTTTTATTCACTATTAGCAATGCCGAAATAAGACAGCAAAAGTCAGTCTTTATTACAGATATTTTAATATCTAGCACTGAAATTTCTTTAGAGACAGATTTCTCTGCTCAGTCCAAGTGAGATCTGCTTTCAAATCCAGATTCAAATCTGGGTTTCCTTCTGAAACGCCACGTCTAGTCCTGGATATAATCCAACAGAGAATATTACCAGGCACTTCTCCAAGTATCTATTTATCATCATCCAGCCCATTATTATCCCCCATACGCCACTTCTGGGCATTTCCGAACTAGTTTTTCTGCTAAAGACATCAAAACACTTAAAAATCAAGGTGGCCACCTGAAAAACACCAGGCTCTTTAAAATTAACTGTTGTGCCCAATCTACAGCAATTACAGAGGAATCCACTTTCAGTTCATAGGTTTGTTTCATTTACCTTGGTTGATAAAGTGCTCCTCATCCACAGACAGGCTTTCCCTTGTAGGGCTAAAATAGACAAGGAGTTATGGAGAGTTTGAGAAAACTCAGATTTTCCCAAAGTTACAGCTGAATAAATCCCACTACAGGAGCAGGGACAGAGTCCCGACAGGAAATCCTGTCTTTTATGGGTTTTCAGAGGAATGCTCAGGGACAGCAGCATAACTGTGACTGCAACCCTCTGCCATTCAGAAATGTCATCTCTTATATCTTTTTTATATATATATATACGAACTATCTTATATCTATTAAAAATACTCAATAGCTTCACTAATACTGGATCAAAGACATCTACAGAGGAAGTACTTCGTATTTCTCAGGATTAATAGAATTTCTTTATAATTTTGCCTTTACTTTTTGCTACTCAACTATAGAATTCTACTGATCTTTGTAAGCTAAACCAAATACATACAGGCAGTTTTCAAAGTATCTTTTTTTTTTTCTTCATATGTTTTCACAAATAATCAGCAAAAATCCCAAACAGCCTTGCAGCAATGCAATTTCCACACGGAGACATTTTCAGCTTTGCAATTTAGGTTGGCACCTATTGTATAAACTCACAGATTCATTTTGGCCTGCTTCCCTCAACATTTTGAGACACAGGTTTTTCATGGACTCAGGAACTGTTTAAGACATGTAGATCTCCTGAGCACTCACTTCACACAGCACAAGAGCAAAACTCTTTCCACGACCTTGTACTATGACTGGGATGCCACTGCATTCCCGGCAGTGTCCTGAGGGACGACAATCCAAGCCCAGCTTCAGACGCCAGGCTCGGGGAATGTGCGACGCACTCAAGTGAGCTGGGCAGAAGGTGCCCCCACCACTCCACATCAGCTTTATTCAATGGGATTTATCCAGTTGTCATGTTCCAGACTGGAAACATGATGAATAGATGGCATCTCATTTTCCCCCATGCTGGAACACAAGCACTACATGGATTTCCGTTTCCTTTCCAGAGCATTCTGCCTTCTCCCAGGAATTCCAGAACAATTATCTCTTCAATTTAAAGGAAAAGGTTCAGCAAGTATTTGAGCAAAAGAAATGGCTTCCACCCCAATTTTAAGTAATGTCCCAAAGCAAAATCAAGCCTTGCCCATTACAAGGCCTTTTGGAAGAGAATCAGAAGGAATCTTGTTGTGAGGTTGCACATAAAAACCGAGCTATTTTAAGTCAAAATAAATCTAATTTCTCACCACAGTTTCCCAAAAAGGCTGAGGAGACTAGGTGAGGACCAGAAGGACCAAACCTTATACTTTATCTCCCAAGCAATGATGCCCCAAAGGCCCCAGTGGCTGCAGGTACTGCTGAGTTTAATCCAGAAAATATCATTTATATGAGGAAAATGACAGCTCAAAAGACCCCTTTGGAATAACCAGCTCCCAATTTCACCCTAAGATAAAAGAACAGAAGGCAGACATGGAACTGTAAGAGAAGAATTCAAGATTTGAACAATTCTATATTAGACACCTGCCTACATTAAAATCCCAATCACACAAATCCTGAACATCGTGAACTCAAAAAACCCTCCCCAAAAACCCAAACAAACAAAAAAACCCAATCACCACACTAAAAATCCCAGGAATATTTTCAAGAGAGCAAATAATAATAATTATTAATGTTCTTTAAAGGAAACTTTTTGCACAGACTAGCAAGCAGTGTAGTAAATTTTTAAAAAGCCAAACAAGTAAGTGGACGAACATAAGATTGCATTCATTTCCCGAAGTTGTGGTACATAAAGCAGTAGAATCCTCTTTAGCACAACTCCCCTAAAATATGGATAAATATTTTATATCTTAGCAGACAATTCTCTCAGAAAATAAGGTCACACTGATCCAAGGTATATTTTTGCCTTGCAAAGTGTTGCTCTGGTATAGCAATTAAAGAGAAATCAGCGCAGTCCTACCTGAGATCTGGACTAGTAAAAACCTTGTCATAAACATAAATTACTCTGCTGCTTATTAGGATTTAAATTATAAACCACTAAGATACATTCAAATTTGAGGGTTTTTTAATGAGCTCTGGAATAGGGCCTGGTACAAATGAATACACAGCACAGACAATTAACAATTTGTACTACCAATTTTGCTGAAATAACTGAACTCTGCAATGGAAGGCAATGCGATTATTTTTAATCCAGCCATCTCAATTCATTTGGAGAGTTTAAAAAGGCCATCCAAGACCAATATTATTGATTACTAATAGAAAATGTCACAAATTCCACTAAGACCAGGGATCGCACACAACTCCCCTCCACACCCCAGCCTGGTTTTAATTTTCAAACTATTTTAGAACCTTTGATAAATAAGGAGCTTTTCTAATTTAACCTTGTAACATTGCACACTGACAGTGTCCTTTGATTCTTTATCATGCCCAAAACTACCAGTAAGGCAACTGGATTTTAAATCTATCACTAAACCAAGATAATAAAAACCAGAGGAAACAAACTAGAATTGGAGTAGGCTTGCCTACAAATATTTTTAATTGAAAAATTATATAAAGACAATTGGAAAAGTGATTGCTGTAGGACTTTGCTTGGTCAAAAAGCAACTGTAAGCAATCACTGTAACAAACCAAGTACATGAACAGCGTATCATTACTTATACAAATGAATTAGCTGTGACATAATAGGAAAAGCCAATAAAAATATAAGTATCATGAAACAAGATAAACAGTATTTTCACTCAGCCATCACAGCCCAAAAAGTCATAAATCAAAGTGGCATTAATCACCATCTGAAAATATTTCTAGTTTTTAATATTTCAGTCATTGTGGCTCTGAACCCACGCTAGCGTTTTGTTACAGATTTGGTATTGGTTCAGCCTTGGTTTTTTTGCTCAATAAACATGACAATTCATGTTCATATGCCAAACTTTAAACTAATAATGGAACTTTTTCACAAGGAATTGAGGTTTTCTTTTTTAAAAAAAAAAAAAAGGTTGGGGCTTATTCCAAGCTGTCTTCAATGGGAATCTCCCTGGTGACAGAGGTGAGCTTTGCATTAGACCTCACTAAATGCAACTAAAATGTCAATCTTCGACCTCAAGATGCACCGGAAAAGTCCCAAATGCTTCTTCCACCTCCTTCTGCCTCTACTTGACAAATCTGTTTTGTCCCAATTCAGCTGCACTCAGTTAAATATTCAGCAATTCATCACAGCCAAAAGAAAAACTCTTTTCTATTGGGTTAGCAAAGTTTTCCAATCTCTCTTCATTTAACCTGGGATGTTGTTGAACACACACACTGCACAAGTACAACGTCTTATGTCTTTCATCTCCAAATAAATTATAAAGGCATATCAGCCTTCTCTGACTTCACCCAAGGTGAAAGAAATATTAACTTTTTAGCCCATGAAAATGCTTACAAACCCTGACTCCTGCCTTGAGAAAAAGCCGCTGAGGAGATGTTCAGCTGGAGTAACTCATTACTCATCCCTTTTCAAACGCTCCCAAGTCCCAGCCATGATGGTAACAGTAAGAAATCTCTGTGGTTTAATATTCATTTTCTCAGATCATGAAGAGACTAAGTGCTCACTCCCTTCCTGATTAACTCTGGAGGCAAAGGAAACTCAGGCAGTAAGTTAAATGCCATACAGTATAGTGCTCTATTTCTGCAGTCTTTAGCTGCCAAGTAGTTTGGGAGGGGTTTTTTTGTTTATTTTCATTCTGTGTGTGTGTCTTTGTGAGTTCGTTTTTATTTTATTTTATTTTATTTTAGTTACAGATTTATATTGGGTATTTTTCAAATTCTTTCACATTTAGATATTTTTTGTGGTATTGTACATTTCTTAGCCAATAGTTTCCTTTTATTAAAAAAAGTTCCCATTGCCTAATACACATTAATGGTGCTTATATACCTTAGAATCTGACAGCTTGATAGTGTGGACTTTGGTAGCAGTTTCCCCTATGATTTTAATTCTACAAGAAAATGTCTCTCTGTGCTTCACTTCACAAGCACTGCAATTCCATACAGAAGCATTCCATTAGAAGCAGATATTCACAACCCAGTCTGACACAGGGACACGCCAGAGCTTGGGCTAGAAACACAACCTTGAGGGCAAATTCATTAAAGATCCCAGGCACAAAGAGAAATAAGGCTTTAACAGAAGAGTAACCACAAGAGACTCACTAGCATCTCTCTCAATCCACTCCAAACACACGAGAATTATTAATGATTTTCTACTTAATATACATCACTCTTGAGAAGACAATGCTTTCTATACTTAACCCAGAACTATGTATTTAAAAAATTTCTCTCCTTTTTTTTCATGGCAAGTGGTGAGAGTCAAACCAGCTGCTGGCAAGCACCTCACCCATCCAAAATCCCAAGGATCTATTATTAGGTGACATTCAGGACTGTATTTTTTATGTTGAAGTAGTTGTACATGCTTCTGGACATTGATAATATCCAGTTTAATATTCCTTTTGGGTGCTAAAGGGACTTTCTTTTCTAATTCTTCCTCTTTCTGTACAGAGAGAGAGAAAAGCCTCTTTCCTTGTCCTGGTGGATTGAGGTCTTCAGGCAGAATCGGGCGCTCTGTGCATCACAGCCACACACCAAACCCCTTTGGGACATTCTGGCCAAACACTTAATTTCACTACATAGTAGTGAAGGATCAAAAATTCTCTTCTCAGCAATATCTTGATTAACAACTAGTTCTTATATAAAGTATGTCAGTGATTAGTTAGGGAAGGCAAGGGATGTCACGCACAAATTGGCTGAAAGAAATAAATGTTGATAGAGGATCACATTGTTCATGCAATTTCTTCCCAAAAGCTGGTCATCATGGGTCTTAATTCTGATCCAGCCTCCTAATCCCTCCTGGATCTTTAATTACTAGTATTTACAAAATAAATATTGATGTTGAAGGAAGATTTATGCTTGTACCAAGGATTTACTCTACTTATCAAACTCTTAGGGTACCCTAACAGCAAGTTTTCTATCCGCACAGCTCTGCTAAGAGCTGAAAAGATCCTTCATATGTATATTCAGCAATAAAAATCCACAAATCAAACCAACAAACCTAAGACAAAATACAGGCTTTGAGGTTTTAAACACAACCTAATACAAGGGCAAAATGAACTTTTTCCAGCAAAGAGAAAGAGGAAAAATAGAATTCTATTACCTTGAAATAGACATTATTTTACTGGTAATTAGTCCTTTACAGATATATTTTTAATAGATAAGATTTTTTGAAGAATGCATTTTTAAGTAGCAGTTTCATCATCTCATTTCTCTTGACACATTATGTGTCACCATTGGAAGTGTGGCCTTATGGAAAGAACAGAAATCTGGAAAACTGCCTGCTTCACCAGAAAGAGGGATTTTAAAAAATATTTTTTTTAAAGCTAGAATGCATTCTAAGAATACTATTTTTACTTTTAATGTGGATTTTTAAATGCCCACATTAGACCAGTCTTCTTGTGAAATTTTATAATGTCCGTGGTCAAGACCCGATCGTGTCGCTTGTGCATATTTATTTGTGGTGTTTGCAAAACCTTTATAAGTATTTTCCCATCTTTGCTGTAAGAAATAACCTACATTCTTTTAAAGAAAAAGAGAATTTAAGGTAGAAAAACTGTGCCTTTATAGATATTTTTTCTCCTTTTCACAGTATTTCTATTAATTTCTTTGTACTCCTACAGACATAATGAAAAAAACACTAGAGGTTTCAATGAGCATAAGATGAAGGACGATTTCTACAGGAGCTGGACTCCTGTAGAGCTTCTTACCTCATTATCATTAGCACTGGTTATGTATTGGCTCCAGCGCATACCCCGATGACGATTAGGCTGAACCCCCC
>VZRX01019468.1:148809-166837 GCA_013398075.1 Notiomystis cincta | reverse complement strand
AAAAAAAAAGGTTGGGGCTTATTCCAAGCTGTCTTCAATGGGAATCTCCCTGGTGACAGAGGTGAGCTTTGCATTAGACCTCACTAAATGCAACTAAAATGTCAATCTTCGACCTCAAGATGCACCGGAAAAGTCCCAAATGCTTCTTCCACCTCCTTCTGCCTCTACTTGACAAATCTGTTTTGTCCCAATTCAGCTGCACTCAGTTAAATATTCAGCAATTCATCACAGCCAAAAGAAAAACTCTTTTCTATTGGGTTAGCAAAGTTTTCCAATCTCTCTTCATTTAACCTGGGATGTTGTTGAACACACACACTGCACAAGTACAACGTCTTATGTCTTTCATCTCCAAATAAATTATAAAGGCATATCAGCCTTCTCTGACTTCACCCAAGGTGAAAGAAATATTAACTTTTTAGCCCATGAAAATGCTTACAAACCCTGACTCCTGCCTTGAGAAAAAGCCGCTGAGGAGATGTTCAGCTGGAGTAACTCATTACTCATCCCTTTTCAAACGCTCCCAAGTCCCAGCCATGATGGTAACAGTAAGAAATCTCTGTGGTTTAATATTCATTTTCTCAGATCATGAAGAGACTAAGTGCTCACTCCCTTCCTGATTAACTCTGGAGGCAAAGGAAACTCAGGCAGTAAGTTAAATGCCATACAGTATAGTGCTCTATTTCTGCAGTCTTTAGCTGCCAAGTAGTTTGGGAGGGGTTTTTTTGTTTATTTTCATTCTGTGTGTGTGTCTTTGTGAGTTCGTTTTTATTTTATTTTATTTTATTTTAGTTACAGATTTATATTGGGTATTTTTCAAATTCTTTCACATTTAGATATTTTTTGTGGTATTGTACATTTCTTAGCCAATAGTTTCCTTTTATTAAAAAAAGTTCCCATTGCCTAATACACATTAATGGTGCTTATATACCTTAGAATCTGACAGCTTGATAGTGTGGACTTTGGTAGCAGTTTCCCCTATGATTTTAATTCTACAAGAAAATGTCTCTCTGTGCTTCACTTCACAAGCACTGCAATTCCATACAGAAGCATTCCATTAGAAGCAGATATTCACAACCCAGTCTGACACAGGGACACGCCAGAGCTTGGGCTAGAAACACAACCTTGAGGGCAAATTCATTAAAGATCCCAGGCACAAAGAGAAATAAGGCTTTAACAGAAGAGTAACCACAAGAGACTCACTAGCATCTCTCTCAATCCACTCCAAACACACGAGAATTATTAATGATTTTCTACTTAATATACATCACTCTTGAGAAGACAATGCTTTCTATACTTAACCCAGAACTATGTATTTAAAAAATTTCTCTCCTTTTTTTTCATGGCAAGTGGTGAGAGTCAAACCAGCTGCTGGCAAGCACCTCACCCATCCAAAATCCCAAGGATCTATTATTAGGTGACATTCAGGACTGTATTTTTTATGTTGAAGTAGTTGTACATGCTTCTGGACATTGATAATATCCAGTTTAATATTCCTTTTGGGTGCTAAAGGGACTTTCTTTTCTAATTCTTCCTCTTTCTGTACAGAGAGAGAGAAAAGCCTCTTTCCTTGTCCTGGTGGATTGAGGTCTTCAGGCAGAATCGGGCGCTCTGTGCATCACAGCCACACACCAAACCCCTTTGGGACATTCTGGCCAAACACTTAATTTCACTACATAGTAGTGAAGGATCAAAAATTCTCTTCTCAGCAATATCTTGATTAACAACTAGTTCTTATATAAAGTATGTCAGTGATTAGTTAGGGAAGGCAAGGGATGTCACGCACAAATTGGCTGAAAGAAATAAATGTTGATAGAGGATCACATTGTTCATGCAATTTCTTCCCAAAAGCTGGTCATCATGGGTCTTAATTCTGATCCAGCCTCCTAATCCCTCCTGGATCTTTAATTACTAGTATTTACAAAATAAATATTGATGTTGAAGGAAGATTTATGCTTGTACCAAGGATTTACTCTACTTATCAAACTCTTAGGGTACCCTAACAGCAAGTTTTCTATCCGCACAGCTCTGCTAAGAGCTGAAAAGATCCTTCATATGTATATTCAGCAATAAAAATCCACAAATCAAACCAACAAACCTAAGACAAAATACAGGCTTTGAGGTTTTAAACACAACCTAATACAAGGGCAAAATGAACTTTTTCCAGCAAAGAGAAAGAGGAAAAATAGAATTCTATTACCTTGAAATAGACATTATTTTACTGGTAATTAGTCCTTTACAGATATATTTTTAATAGATAAGATTTTTTGAAGAATGCATTTTTAAGTAGCAGTTTCATCATCTCATTTCTCTTGACACATTATGTGTCACCATTGGAAGTGTGGCCTTATGGAAAGAACAGAAATCTGGAAAACTGCCTGCTTCACCAGAAAGAGGGATTTTAAAAAATATTTTTTTTAAAGCTAGAATGCATTCTAAGAATACTATTTTTACTTTTAATGTGGATTTTTAAATGCCCACATTAGACCAGTCTTCTTGTGAAATTTTATAATGTCCGTGGTCAAGACCCGATCGTGTCGCTTGTGCATATTTATTTGTGGTGTTTGCAAAACCTTTATAAGTATTTTCCCATCTTTGCTGTAAGAAATAACCTACATTCTTTTAAAGAAAAAGAGAATTTAAGGTAGAAAAACTGTGCCTTTATAGATATTTTTTCTCCTTTTCACAGTATTTCTATTAATTTCTTTGTACTCCTACAGACATAATGAAAAAAACACTAGAGGTTTCAATGAGCATAAGATGAAGGACGATTTCTACAGGAGCTGGACTCCTGTAGAGCTTCTTACCTCATTATCATTAGCACTGGTTATGTATTGGCTCCAGCGCATACCCCGATGACGATTAGGCTGAACCCCCCACCTCGACACTCTGACAGTAACTAAAAACTGATAGTAACTGATAACTGCTAGTTACTGATAGTAACTAACAACGATCCCTCCTGCGCTGGCAAATCTAGGGAGTGGGGATGGAGTGTGAAAGCCGGGCTTCAGGCAGGGTTTGGGGTGGATGCAGTGGGAGACGCAGGAGCCGCTCGCCCGAGCCCCCCGACTCCGCGCCCTCCGCATGCTCTCTGCGGGCACCACTGGGATCGCGCTTACCGGCGCAGGAGTGCAGCGGCTTGGGCCGGACCAGGAGCGACGGGCAGACGGAGTACAGGGAAAGTTTCTCGAAGTAGTCGCATGTCTCCTTGGAGAGGATCTCGTCGATCATGAAAGTCTTGTAGCGCCTCCTGCCTGCCTTGGGCCGGCCGNTCCTTCTCCTTTCTTCTCCCCCTCCTCCTCTTCTTTAGATTGTAATTATCTAAAAAAGTTAAACTGTGGGCAGCCGGAGGAGAGTGCCGCATCTACGGCCCTGACAGCCTTCCCCGATGGGCATCAAACCTATTCCCGAGCCGCAAAGTACTGGAGAGCGGCAGAGGGGGAAAAATTCTATTTATAGGTACCTTGCAGGAGCCCTGTGTAGAAGATATTTTTCTCCAGAGCAACATAACTTAGACCCCAAATCCGAGATGATTTTCTGGCAGATCCCTGCTTAGTTCAGCTGGATTTTTGCAAAGTTTAGCTTCCAGCCCCTTCTGCTGCGGGATGCTGCAGCTTCCTCATTGGAAGAAGTTTTCCTACCAGGCTGAGGTCTGAGTTTTATTTCTCATCTCCGTGGCCTCCGACAGGAATCACCAGGAAACCCTGCTCAGGGAAAGGTGTATCAGGAGGAATCCTATGGATTAACTGGTTGCTGCAGGTTTTCCAGAACCTACAGCCAGCTCACTAATTTTAAATGGGTAAAGAGAGGCTCATTATGGAGATTTAGCACTCCCCAAAAAATATTATTTGCAGGTTTCACACAAGGATTTAAATATAATCTGCAAAAAGTTATCAGCCATCCTTCAGTTCTCATGCTTTGGTAATCCAAATGGCAGCAAAGTCTTATTTTAGTAACTGAAAACTCAGTCTGTTTTTGCAAAAGGCAACAACTGTCTTAAACTTTCATCAATGATTTAAACAACTTTTATTTTTTCAACTGCATTTTTTAAAAGCCTTCAAACACTAAGCTATCTTTAAACTCTTTTGTAAAAGCACTATTTCTTTTTTCAATTCAAAGTTTCATTTAACTTCACCAATAGTTGCTCATTTATAGAGATTCAAAATCAAAACAAGACAGTTGTGTTGCCCACAGACTGTCAAAACTGGAAGGCAGATGCAAGAATATATTTTCGATATATTCATTGAACTTTTTTCTTAAACCCATCACATTTTTTTTAAATATGGCACAGCAAATTTTATTAAAACAAATGTAAAGGAAAGTGTTTTGCTTATTTTAAACCATTGGGATGACATTCTCATTTAAAATAAATTGGTCGGAAATGGTTTTATTTCTTTTTCTTTTGAGAAACTAAAGCGATCTTACGATGAGGAATTTAACTAGAATGATAACAACTACAGAGTTCAAGAACTTCTCTATGATGATATAATTCTCTTTAAATTACTTAAACTGCTGCTTTAATTCCTAAACAAACTACGGTTATTTAAGCAGATGAACTGACTTTGTTATGAATGTAGTTTTATGAATACTCACCTCTTCATTCAGACATAAACCATCTCAGGAGCACATTTTCTTCACCCATTTCAGACACTTTTTTTTCTTTTCTTTAGGAAACAAAGTAATTACCAGCAATATTAGCTTCAGTAATTAGTACTTGCTGATAATTATTGCAAAGAATATTTCAGAAGCAACAGTGAGCAAGCCCCAAAGCAGCAGCAAATGGCATTGTATTGCTCTGTGTTTCCTTAGGGTCAGGGCAAAAGCTGCAGCCCCCCTACCCTCACTTCAAATTTATCCTGCTTTTCCTGCCTTTGCAAAACCTGACACAGTAGAGCAGAGGAATGTTTTCTGAAAAGTATTCCAGGGGCTTGACTAGATCCAGCCCAGAAATCAAGAGGAGAAGCAAACTGTGGGCTCGCCGAGCTCACGCACAAGTGACGGCAGGACAAGAGACTCTGCTTGTCTTTAAATGTTTCTTTCTCACATCGGAAGGGCTGAATATCCAGAGGTGTGTGGCTGGCACCTCTATCCATACTCTAGAAATGTGATGCCCTCACCTGACTCCAAGCAGATGAACTGGCAGGTGGGATTAGCCCACACTGACGCATCTCGAGAAATTTGTTTCTTTTTGTTAATGGTTTTTAAAAGTAAATGGCCAGAGCAATACGGTGGGTTTTGTCATATGAAACACACACTGGCTGTCAATCAAAACCGGGGTGCTTTGGTCAGGAATAATCAGGGGTTTTGTTTCCAAAATTAAGGAAGTAGCTGGAATAGCAAACATCTGCCAAGGGGACTCAAACCCCAAGCAGCTGTTGGAGCCCCAGGACTCTTCCCATGTAGGACAGCCTTGCTGATAAGTGCTTCTCTCTGAGGTTTCTCTCGTGGTTGGGAGCTGGGGCTGGATGGGAGGCTGGGAAGTGAAAGGCACATTTGAGAAGGTTTGGAGGGCAGAAGATTTGATGCAGTCTGTGGAGCCAGGCCGGCACCTGCACGCCACAAATGGCAGACAGGGACAAGGATTTCTGCCCTTTTCCAAGAGGGAATTAATCCAAGGGACATGATCCTCCATTTCACTGACTAAAGCACTTTTTCAATCAGAATTGAGGAGGAAAATACCACTGCTGTGAGCCTGTCTGTCAATAACAAGTCATTTCTAAGGAAAGCAGGGAGGTCAGCACCAGAGAGCTGGAAATAGATTGTCCAGAAGAGCAGTTGTGTTCAATCAGGAGAGATATGGCAGCAGACTCTCTAAACTTGGATTTCGGGAGACAACTAGTTTTAATTTGGTTTGTGCTACCAGGCCCTTTTTGTGCAGTGCCAGAGCCTCACAGGTGCGGTGCACCTTGGGAAAATGATTAAGCACCTTCGAGTTGACTTGTTTAGTCCCAGCACAAACATTACCATAAGAGACAGTGATTAAGGCAAGAGGAATTAAGCTGCTGCTGTATTACTAAATTTGTGATTTTAGGTAGTACCCAAGTGGCTCTGCTTAGGGCAGAGTCAGGTGGTTGTGATCACTTGCTACTGTATTTGTACACTGCCAAGCACACAGGGACTGTTTTCCTAAAAAGAAGAATTCTGTCTGTTTTGTTTTCAGCTTACCAGTTTCCACAAGAATTTAAAATGCAAACCTGTTTTGACAGAATGGGCAGGACGAACTAAAGCGCCAAAGTCTGAAAGTGCGTTGACTCTCAGTCTGAATTCCTATTTCCATATCAAAAGGGCAAAGATACCTTTCACAAGCCTCTGACATTACCATGTTTAATCACTAGAAAAGTCCCTTTTCCAGTGAAATGCAACGACCTTTGAAAACAGATCTGTACAGACATAATCAATCCCGGTAAACACTGACACTGATCTGAATTATATGTCTTTTTCAGCATAATATTGGGCTTGATACTTGATCCAGTAGAGAAAAATTAAATGTGTGGCTAGAAAGAGGAAGGCCAAATTTGGGCCAGTGCTTTGCTCCAGGGAATCCAGACACTTTGTCCTCTCAGCATGAAAGGTCTCAGTGCATAAAAATTCCTTTGAGTAAAAGATCTCAGCATCTGCCTCATAAATAAAGTGAGTTTCTTGTATCTGCCCTATGTCAGAGAATAGGGCATTGCTCAGGAAGAGTTTTTTTTAAGCCAGGGAAGGGGTAAAACATCCCACACATGCACATAAAAGGCAAATCCACCTGATGAGTGGCTAAGTGAGCCCCTCAGTCCTGTGCATGCCACTGACAGAAATGCTCGTTGAGAGAAAGACACCTCTGAGCAGGGTCTCCTCCCCATCTCCCGGAACGCCTTGTAAAGGCAGAGTCAAAGGAAAAGAAATGGAAGTGTTTGTTGACCCTGAACTTTATCTTGGCCCCTTTGCAGATGCTAAGATGATACTTCTGAGCAGCCGAGGAAGCAGGAATTGCAGAGCAGCAACTGCGCAAGCTCACACATCCCATCACCTTCAGGGGTCCTCTTTGCTCCCAGCTTATCTTTACAACCAAATTTCACTGGCCTAAGTGACTGTGGAATATGACTGCTCCAAGTCCAGCAGTTTCACTGGAATTTTGTTTTCAGCCCCCAAAGCTACAAAGCCTGTCTCAAATCCTCAATTACGTTATTTCCCCTGTCACCTTAAATCTGTCTGCAGCCTCTTTGAGTGTCACCAGACCTCACTATGAGTGCAACTGATTCCCTTCCTACTCCCTATCCTCCCACTGTGATGCTGCAGCGTTTGTGTGGTTTCAAACCATTCCTGGCTCCACGAGCAAGTTTTGTCCCTTAATGGACAGCCCTGGGCTTAGGGCAACAACACTACAAAGGTGTCCTTGACATGCTCAGAATAAACCAAAGCTTGAGTTACTTTCTTCAATAAAATTATACTGAAAGCTGAACTATCGTTCGGGACACCTTTGTTTTATTTCCTGCTCTGCCTCAAGCCCTAAACCTAATCTCCCTTGCCTAGAGCCAACTTTGAATCATCTAGAAATAGAGTATAAGGGTATTCATCATGTGACTGGAACCACTGGCCAGTCCCCAAATTAGTTAAGATGCTCTGATTTAAAGTAACAGTACAGCTAATAATCATTTTTATCAGTGCTAATAGCAAGCTCAGAACACACAAGCCATAAAGTTCATGACACAATTGCAAAATCCCTTAAAATGAAGACCTAGATATGTCCTCAGATCTACATGCAGAGAAACTGAGGCAAAGTTTCCCTCTGTTAATGCTTGGGACAGAAGTCAGACCTCACTCACCACCATGTCTTCTCCAGGCAGAGCAGAATCTAAATCCCCAAATTTTCCTCTGTGACCTCATTTTTTCCCCCCACAGCACACTGGGGGCTGTGAGATAGTGTGTTCATTTTTTTCCAATTACCTCATTGCAGGGCACACAACACCTGAGCAGCTTCAGCTTCACTAGGCTCTATTTCTACCAAAACCCAACCAGACTCTGGCACTGGAGTTGGAGTATTTCCATGAGCTCCCAGTGTGTATGCCACTACACAGGGCACCAAGGGACCAAGCTAGAAGGAATAAATCACTATGAATCCTGAGACAGACCCACTGACAGAACTGAAAGCATTTGGAGAGATATTTATGGGGTAGCTCTGATTTTCTGGGAGTTGCACAGACACCATGTACACCAGAGGCTTATGCCAAGGTACAAAGCCCCTCATTCAGTAAGTGGGATTTGTTTTTCCAGGCTGTAGCTAAGAGGCTACATTCTGGACTTACAAACTAGGGCTAAGGAGTTTGGGAGTGGCAACCAAGAATGCAAAGGAGCATTCTGTGCCACCTGAGGATCCAGTTTGGGCAAGACAGAAGCATCTGGTCCCCTACTAGGTATCCCAAATATTCATGGGACAATAAACAGTGAATTCTTTCTTCCGTGAATTCCACACTGCTGTGACAACCCAACCTTAAGGGGAAGGAAGCACCCAGTCATCATCATCATCCTCCTACCCACATTGCTGTCCTCTCTAGGATGCCAGTGAAAACAGAGACAACTATTTTAATATGGCCAAGGTAACAACAATCTCATTTAACTCACTTTCCTAGAGGGACTGGAGCCAATGGTGAGGGGAAGTATCTAATCTCATGAGAATGAGTGTTTGGAATTGGAACATCTTTCAAAAGCACTCCCAATTTTTGGCAGGGAAGGCTTCCCCAATCTAACACTGCTTCACTCTTTAATCCATGCTCCAGCATCATTTGGATGAGGATCCACATATGAATGCTCACTGCTTCATTCAGTTTTGCCTAAGGCAAATTATTTTTTGCACAAGTCTTGCTAAATCTCTGCCAAGCTGGTAGCATGTTAAAAAGGAAAAATCAAAATATTTGCAACTCCTTTGATAAAACAGCCAGGATGTTTTGGTGTTCTGTGACTGATGCTTTATTCATTATTCAGAAGATTATCTCTACTTTCTTTTTTTTCTACAAGACAATTTACCTGAAAGCAGTAGAGAAAAGATCCCCAACCAATAGACCAGAGGAATGTCTCCAGTCTCCATAGAGACACCAGGAAAACACCAGGATCATGTGAGTTGTACACAAGGAACCTATTCATACTGGAATGGGTGGTGTTTCAGGACGTTAAGTAATTTTGACAATCTGCCACTATCTCAGCCTGCAAGAAGCCCAAAGGGAGTTATTGATGCCATCAAGTTCTGATCTTTATTAATGGTTTCTAAACAGTCTTCATCATTCTGGGCTCTGCAGGACCCCAATCCAAGCTTGCAGATGGATCTTCACACAGTCATCCAAGAGAAATCAGGACCACCATTCCCAGAGAGCCCAGGGGCTGAGTGTCCTATAAGAACTGCTCAGGCTTCCTCTCCTGCCAGGCTGCAGAGAACCAGGAGCTGCCAGCCAGAAGCCCAGTTATCCCAGTATACTGGAACAGCCCAGGACTTGCTCTTCACTTACAGGGGCTATGCTGCTGCAATTCACTGCTGTAGATAAACTTGTACTTAATTAATACAAGGACAAACAAGGAGACACATGGGCTCTGGGACTCAATAAATAACAGAGCATACCAAAATTAACTTTAGCATTCCTGCATCCACAGGTAAAGCCAGGACTTTCATTGCCTAATGCTAAGGGAAGGACAGAGATGCAGAGCCTGATCATGCCTATAAATAGATTAATTTCTTCTAAACAAGGAAAGAGCAAAACCTCAGCTACAGTGAGAAGTCCTTTCCAGAAGTCCTGGCCAAATTTACCCTCCTGAGGAGCAGGCAGAGGACTGGCTGTTTGCATGGAAGCCAGCCAAGGCAGGGTTTGGGGCTTGAAACACAGAGGAGAGTCTCTCTCCTATTAAAATTGCCTAATTTGGCTCCCTATGATGCTCTGTATCATTCCTCGACCTTCCACAAAGTCATAGAATCCTTACCTGAGTAACAGCTCAGGAACCAATTTCATCACCAGAGCTGGAGAACTGTGCAATTCCCAGAAGGATTTGTTGCCTGGGTTGCAGCAGTTGGGTATTTCAACATCAGCTGGGAGCCAGCACCCAGCTCCAGGGGTTTGGGAATGCTGCAGAGGACACTGCATTGACAGTGGGGCTGCCTGCAGAGCACTCAGCTTCTTCAGCCCCAGCTCAGTCACAACTGCTCAGAACACTGAATCCCTCAGAGCAAGCCTGGACTAAAAGGTTTGACCCTGAAGAACGACCTGTGCCGCTCTGGAAGCAAATCTGTCACACTCTAGATTGCTTAACAGCACTGAGGAATCTGCAATCTATCAGGTTGTGCCACTGCACAGCTCCAGGCTCTGCCTCACTTCCCTTCCCTGCAACACAGACCAAGATTTTTGGATAATCCCAGCTCCGTGCAGAGACAGGCCCTGACCCCAGCCTCGGGATCAGACAAATCAGCCAGTGAGGAACAGGGAGGAATCAGCTCTAATTCCATTGCCATTCCCTGTAATTAGGACATTCAAATACACGTAGCTGTTAAGACCCTGGTGCCAATAGTTAAGCTCCAGAGTTTTCACTGTGTTATCAGTGCATCAAACAACTGGTATATGTGCCCAGTGTGTCCAATCCCCTTATTTAAGGAGCACCCCCAAGACCCTTAACTCAGTTGTCCCATTTTTCTGCCCATAGTCTCAGCTTTATGCTTGACTCTGAGCTGTTTTTCTTCTCACCATTACCTATCCCCTTGCCTGCTCTCCCCATTCCTTTTCCAATGGCATTCTGAAAGATTTTTATCCATATTGCCAGGGATCTTACAGCTGCTGGGAGCCTCAGGGCTGTCTCAGCTGGTAACTGAGCAGTGTCTTTCACTCAGGGCTTAACCCAGACTGCACAGATCCTCATCATGTCTGTTTGCAAGGCAGAATTGTTCTCATTTGCCTTCCACCCATTTCAAAGATTTCCCAGGGTGGATAAAGTTCCACTTTCTTGCTAGAGTAAACAACAGCAGCATTTGCAGAGTATCTTTAACACAGAAAAGAAAGGTCTCTAGACTCAGCTTGTCCCTGCTCCCTGTCTGCCATCAATCTGCCATAAACATTTCTTCATATTCCAGAGATGCTCCTACTTAACTGCACTAATATTTTACATTTAAATTCTTCATGGCTTAGCTCCATTTTATGTTCTCATTTTGGGGCAACACCTTCCTTCCCTAGTCAAGACTTCATGTTTTGATGTGAAAGTCTTCCTGCAATAAGGATGAGAAGAAAAAAAGAGAAATTAAAAAAAGGAAAGCTCATCTTCCCCCTTTCATAAGATGTCCAAGTCCCTGCACTTCCACCTGCAAGCAATAACTAGGGGTCATTGTGCTAAATGCCTTCTACACTGTAAGAAGGGGATGGTACAGTCTAAGAGAGCTGTAATAGTTATGGTTGCTGGTTACATTGCGTTAATAGCTCAACATTAATCCCAGCAATTGAAAACAAAGTGTTTTAACTCTTAAAATAGGCAAAGTTAATGTAAAATGAGCATATATAGTTATAACTGCACAATGTTGGCCTAGAAGGATGCCAGGAAGAAAAAAAAGGTCTGACCTCTTACAGTAAGGGCATATTATTATAGACCATTCTTTATTATATAGAGCTCTTTTTTCTCATTTCTAAATTTCCCATGAATGTATTTTTTAACACTGAAAGAAGAATGTTCTAAGTCTTAGCTTCTGAAGTGTTTCTAGCTCACATGAAATTTTATTTGCATCAGCTACGGATCTCTGGTGTAGGCAGGAAATCTCCTTATAACTTACAGGAGTCGGGGAGCACTTGGAGACTCCCTAATCTTAATTCTTTGTGTCCTACTCTGTGCTTTGTGTATTAAAGAAAATTATGGTTTACCACAGCTGTAGCTGTAAGTCTAGAAGAATATTAATATAGAAGCATTAAAGTAGGTATGTTCTTTAGAGTCAGTTTAGTATGTACTTTAAAAGAAGAGTCAAGGCTTATGGAAAGTCTCCTATTAAGAGAGCAGAAAGAAATTATTCAGCTGCAGCTAGAGAATAAATCAAAATACACGATTTTGCATAATAAACCATGTTTCTTTTCAACATATTACTACTCCTTCATAGCCTAGTACTGATTAATAGTAATAAAGTAATTGCAGTGAGATGTTTCTGCAGACCTCAGTATGAAAACTCCTATTCTTCCAAAATATTGGGATTGTGAACAAGATCCAGTTTAACGGATGATTCCTGTTCCATTGCCTACAGTGGGATTTTACTGATAGAGGATAAAGATCTGTCTTGTGATCCACATAAGGCAAAGCTTGAAAGTAATTACCAGCTAATTAGGTCTCCATGGCCCAACTGTTTTCTTGGTTGAAGTAACTGGTTAATAATAGACCTGCATCCTTGAGAAAAGGTGCTCCTTTCAACTTAGTGTGATTTTTAATTTATTTTTTAATATCTATACTAAAGGCAGGATAATGACATCTTCATTCAGGCAAAGGATGGTGACAGGTTGTACTGGTAAACCACAACTGATTGCTGGGAAGGCAAAGAGCAGGCTAAAGGGTTTTCTGTCCCTAATTGTTCTCAGCAGAACTGGTATGGCCACATTTCTCCAAGAAGCTCCTGTGTGCAGGAGAACAAACAACTCTGCCATGTCCCAGAGAGCTCTCTGGGTCTGAGGCACTTCAGGCAGAGAGCCTTTGTTTCCCTCTTGTCCAGTTGTCACTTTGCACACACAAGTAACAGGAGATGTGCTGCCTGGCCCATGGGCTGGGATAAATGGGGCTGGTTCTGTTTGGTTCCACAGGGCTTGGCCAGCTGATATTGGGAAGTACAGCTCTCTTGGACAAAGTTTCATGTGGGCAGCTGCTGCTTCCTGACCCCTCTGCAGGGATTTCTGAGGGTAATGTGCATCCAAGCAGGAGCAGAATGAGTACAGGTGTGTGTTCCTGGGCTGGCGGTCGTTGTGAATGTTACCCCTTTGCATGTCACAAACAAACGCTTTCAGCTCTAAAATGAGCATGAAGACAGAAGAGGATGAAAATCACAGACTCACAGAATGGTTTGGGTTGGAAGCTTAAAGCTCACCTCATTGCACCCCCTACCATTGGTGTGGAACCTTCTAGTGTTATCAAAAACCAGACTGATCAGGAGTCCAGGACTCTCTGTGGCCTTTTCACATCACACTGCAAACATGGAGAACAGCTTGCAGGTCAGAGTGACAGTAATCCATCTTCCCTAACAGATTGCAGCGGGTTGTCCAGAGCCTTGTTCCCCACTGGGTGTGGAGTCTCTGTATTAGCAGAGGAAGGTCAGCAGAGCTTCATTAGTTTTTCAATACAGTTATCAAGTCTCTGTTTCGGGAGCATTCTCCCACAGGGGAGGTGGGTGCTGACAATTTGTCTGGGGCACTAATGACCTGGCCATCGACTGCTGAGTTTGAGAAGTCTGTTTGTGCAACTCAGGGCCGTGTGTGCAGTAGAATAGAGAGCAGCATAGGAACTCAAACGCTGGCTGAAGAGGTAAGAAAACAAATCTGCCTTTGGTGTGCTTCAGATGCCATCCAAGCCATGTTCAAACAGCCAGATGGGGCTGCCGTGTTCTCAGAACCAACTGACCCTCCCTTTGCAAGTGTTAGGTCACAGACACGTGGGTTATTCATGTTAAAAGACAGGCAACATAACTCTTCCATAAAAGTCCACCAGACGGACACTTTAACCCCTGTAATCCCTTCCTGTGGTGTATGTGACGCCACATAGATTTATTAATTAAACCCTGTTATCTGGTGGCCACTGTCAATTAAGTGTTTCCTTGTAATGTGCATAACGAGGGCCCATTCATTAGCAAATGTTTCCATTACATTTAAGGCTGTGAGTCTCTCTGAGTACTTCTCTTTCCCAGAAAGAAATACAGAATTGGCTATGGTTTGAGATTCTGGGTGAAGGGAGGCGAGAGAGAAGTAAAAAAAAAGGAGTGATATGTTGCTAAATTGAACAATTAATAAATTTAATTGCTGAGCCCTGGAACGCACAGTGCTGTCTGCAAACAACTCTGTTTCAGGAGATGGAGGCAATCCTTGCCGTGCCATTTGCCAGCACTGTGACCCCAGGAAAAGTTGCAGCACAGCTTTTTTGTTGCTGTTCTCTGCTTTGACAGTTCTCTGGGGAACTCTGTATACAGCTGAAAAGGAACAACCTCACATGCAGGGCCTGCATCTTGATGAATGCCTCTGGAATGGGCTCTCATTGAATAATATAACCCCATAATTCATTGCAAAATGTGTTGACACTCTGCTAAAAGTACCAGATCCCTGAGCTCTGTTACTAGAAATAGTCACATCTCTGCCTGATTACTTCTGACTGCTGAGAAACTGAAGTACCAAAAGACTGAACAAAAAAAGCTTCTTTCAGGCAGGATCTGCAATAATAAAATCTTCATGATTTTAAATGAGTACTGAAAGTCCCTTCAGACCTGATATGATGTTTAGATCACTGGGTTTTGGTAAAACGGATCTAACAGAATAATTAATCCACTCGCAATGTTAGACAGAGTTCTTTCCAGCAGCTGCCTTGAGAGAAAGGGAAAGGACTAACTGAATCCAAGGCTTTTAAGTGCATTCCTGTCAGTTGTGCTGGAGCAGCTGCTGGGAGATGGAGCTTCAGTTCCACCTTCTGGCAAAATCTGCAATTGCAAGTCTCTTTTAAAAACAGGATTTAAATTAAAAATAGATATATTCAATTAATCCAAGGCTGAGTTTGGGCTCATTCTGAATAAAGCTCAAAGGTAAGTATGTCATACAAATCACAGAGTCTGCATGTCAAGGAAAGAAGTAATCAAAGCATATAGGGAGATAAAGACAAATAGTCAAAGAAATTATACTCAGCCAGTAACTTTCTGGCTGACTTAGCCCTTAGAATGACGTTATTAGTGCTGCACTGTTGTTAGGTCTTTGTACAGTGATCTCAAGTCTTTAAACTTATTACACTGGCAAAAGGAAGGAAAACCTCTTGTAGAGATTCATTAGCTGACAGAGAGCCTGGAAAAAGATGGGAGTGGAAATTTGCCTGTTAGGCTGAGAAGATCCTGGGTGGTGTCCCTGTGCTGCTGGAGTGCTGCACTAATGGTGTTGGATGCCAGCACTGGGGAGGGGGGTGAGCAACAAATCCTGAGAGAATCCCACAGCAAAGATTCAAGTCAGATGTTCCCCTTCCCTCAGGTCCTTTGCAGCCAGAGTGAGGGAGCTGTTACCGTGGAGCACATGGAAAAGGCAACCTTATCAAATCAAAATCACTGGGAAAAAGACACAATGCCATCTGGCTCCTCTGGAGAGAGCTGGAAACCATGCTGGCACTATCTCAGGCAGGCTGTGCACTCATCCTTCCCCACACATTCCTGGGACATTTCTAATCATAACTGTGAATGGCATCCCGCAGGGCCTTTCTGGGATCAGGTTTCCCTCTACAAGTGCCCAATCCTGTGTTTGGAGGCAGCAGAGCTCCCAGTAACATCCTTTGCAACATGGCCTGCCTCACTGCCATCAAAGCTGCTATTTCATGGAGGGCCCATTTATAAAGTTTTTAATAAAACATAATTTAGACTTTCAGAGAATCATCATAGCTATTCAAAGCTACAATTTTTTAAGAAGTTGGCAAAAGACGGGTAAGGATAAAATGACATATTCCTTGTCCTGTGTTCTGGATTGTTCTAGAGTAACATGTATATAATCAATTATGGAGAGCAAAAAATAGCATTATTTTTAAGAAGCTCACTTTACTTTTCTGCCTTTTTAGTGTTGGTGTGTTCACACAATTCAGCCTGGATTGAAGTGATAACAAGTAACTCGGCACATGGCCCTGTCTGCTCAGTTTATTATCATGCATTCCTATCTGACAATCTAATCTAAGATCATTTAAAGGACCCATCATCAAAATATTTAAGTACTGCCACAGGATCTAATTACTAATCTTCAGGAAGAAACATTGGCTTTGCTGCAGATTTGGAATAAACCCTCCTTAAATATTTCTGAAGGTTGAAAAGCAAACGTGTATAAAACATAAAACTGCCTGTCCTTGTGTATGTCTGGGAACACTGGATGCAGGATGGAACATAAAACTATTGTTCTATCAGAAACCAAGGTGCTGTTTCACACTGCATGAGATCATGAGTCATTAAAACTGAGCTGTACCATGGCCAAGGAATGGTTTACATTGGCCTGTGTTTTTCATCTCTCTCTTTATTGGCTGGCTTTTCTTTGAGCTTGTTTCCAAAGCATTTGAGTGCCCTGTAAGTACTTGTGGATTCATTCTCCCAGCACCCACAGATCAGGCAACATTATGCTTTTTTTCCCATGTGGAGAATTGGAGGAAAATATGAAGGATGAGATTTGTCTAGGGAAATAAAAGTGATTTTCACGGCAGCATTCCAAGTGTAACCAGATGTCTTGTGTCATAGTCCTTCCCTGCAGGATCTCCACTCATCTAAATAGAGCATTTTCCCTTGTCTCCTGACAAGCCACGCACAGGTTCATCAGCTGGACCAAATAAAATCAGAGCCAAAGTCTGCATCCTTCTCCTCAAAGGAGTTATGAAAACACTTAAGGTGCAATAGGCTCACAGTCACAGTGTTGGATAGAGACCTACCATAGAAAATTGGGGAATAGAAGACTAGGCAATGAGTCTGGGATGAGTATTTTATACTTGTTATAGAAACCATCTTGCCTAAATCTAGGTCATCCTTCCTAAGTCACTACCAGCTTTATCCTCAATTCCTGCCCATCAGGAATATCAGGATTATCCTGCATATCCATGTTTCTGGATGGTTCTTCATCACAGCCAGGAACAGTCTCATGAATCATATTCTTGTGTCTCCCAGAAAGAGAGCAAGACACTAATGGTTTTCACTCCAGTTCACAGTCCACACACAGTTCCTCAGCTCTGTTTGAGTTCCATCAGTAAGATTTTCCTAAAAACACTGGAATACATTAGGTGGGCACTGATTTAGGGTTTGGAAGGACAAGTCAGTTTGTAGCAGTACATTTGAGCTGAAAAGGAAATCAGTACAGCCAATTCCATTGTAACTGACCCTGCACTGTGGTGTTACTGGTATAATTATGTTTCTAAAGAAATGTCCGCAGACAGGGCTACCCAGGCTCATGGAACAACCACCAGGCACTTCTGCCATGGACACAAACATACACCACGTGATCTGAACCCCAGCCCAGCCTTCTTATCCCTTTTTTCCAGTCACCCTCCTACCAAGCAATGGCAGCACATTTATGGAGTCAAGGCACGTACCATAAAGTTATCCACTGGCTTCAATGCAGATAGATGTCCTTGGACTGCTCTGGTTGGTGATTATGGGGTGAAACAGCATCTTTAGAAAAACCATCCACAAAGCCTTCATGTGATGGCACCTGTAACAGGGAATTCACACATCTGTTGAGATATGCCACTGTAACATCAAAGTTTTATATCTAAATTGAATGCATTCAGCTCTAGCATCTAAGTACTGATTTAATAAAATTGTTTGACATTTTATTTATAATGTGCCAACTTCTACTTCTTATTTTGCTTTGTAGTACATTTAGTTGGTTTTCCTTAAGGTGCTTCTACTAGGCTGGCACTCAGTTGGAATGAACATCCTTTGCGCAGGATGTGGAATCTCTGTGCAATAAAAATGGTGCCTTTCACCAAGATTTTACCAACATCATAACAAGGATGTTATTCCTTTCCTCTGGGGCACCTTAACAGATGATGAAGCCCCTTTCCTCCCCTGTCCTGGGCAGAAGTCAGAGGGAATACTGTTACCCTGGAGATGCCTTGGGAAAGCTGCCTGCCTGCTTCATACTGAGTGGTTTGCATGGCGCAATGAAGGGGCTGGAATGATCACCAATAACACTCCTCTTCCTGCCTATAGTCTCCCATAACATATAGTCTCTCATTACATTTGTTACTTTAAAATCATTAAAATATAAACCAGTCTCGGCCTAGAAGTGTTCATGCTGGGAAGGACAAAAGAAGAATTTTAATGACACTGGGACTGAGTGCATAAACTATCACTAAA
>VZRX01019468.1:137305-148796 GCA_013398075.1 Notiomystis cincta | reverse complement strand
ATATTAAAATCAACCATGCAAAGCTTAGGAAATCACTTAAACCCAGCCCTAGGAGGGAGGTGGTGTTGTCCTAAAGGCAGAGAAACAGAGAAATGCTTGCAGCCAGTACCAGAGTGGCCTTCAGCTCCTGAATTTGTGGTTCCCAGAGCTGAGCCCCTCTGACTTCTGAGTCCTTCCCCACTCCGAGCTCGTTCATAATGCCAAGCCCACGATCTCCCTTTAGAGACACTCTGCTGCTCCGTGAACCCCACCCACTGTCCTGCCTCTGCTCTCCTGGTACGCCAGGGTCCGACCTCAGCTCCGGAGTTACCGGTGTTACCAGAATTACCAGCAGGAGTGAAGGAGAGCTGGGATGGGGCTGGATGCCGAATGCCAAAAAGACTGGGAACAGCAGGGGGAGGTATCAGGCCAGGAAAACCAAGGATATGCGGATAACCAGGAGAAATTCCTGCTTTGTGCTGCTAGACAAGAGAATCACTAAGATCGCTTTGGGTCTGCATGTCTCCACTATGGGACACAGTGGGCCCTAAAGGTAATTGTGCATAAAGAAAAGGGTTTACAGAGGACAGGCGGAGACAATCCTTTGTGCCCTGTTCAACTGCACAGCTGTGCACATCTGTGAGCTCTTGGAATGACAGAGGCACTGGAGGGACAGGGAAATGTTTTGCCCTGTGGCTGCTGACCTCTCATGTCTAAGAGAGAAAGGCAGGGATGCCACGTGCATCTCGGGAAGAGGATGAGCTCTCACCCTCCCAAGACATGAGTGCTCTCAACAACCAGAGGTTCCAAAGAACACATCTGGAATCACTTTTTGCATCATCTGGAAGTTGTCATAAGCTGCAATGAAACACAGTTGTTTAATTATTCTGAGTCCATAGCCTTTGCCACTGGGAAGTTGTCAGTGGCCATTCAACCTCCTCGGGACAGATCCCAGCACACCAGCCCTGGGTGCTCCTCGTCACATGGAACACTTGTGATGGCACAGGAGCATCAGCTTCACCTTCAGCCCTGACCTGATGGTGTCCATGGCAAGTTCACTGTTAAAGCAAGAGGAATTAAAAGAAAAGGAAAAACTCTTACGTACTGAAAGAGCCTAGAACAACGCTCTAACAGAATTGTAGAATATGAGCTGGAAAGGTCCCACAAGGATAAGCAAATCCAACTCTTAGCCCTGCACAGGAACATCTGAAGAATCAGAGAATTAATCTGTGAGAGGAGAGAAAGGTTCACATATCATTTATCTCACCACTGGACACAAATGAAGATTTCATTCCCAGCATCAATCTGCTCTTTCACAAGAAATCCATAAAAAAATCGATTTCCAGCAGCTGTATGGCGAATATTCTCTTGTGAGAAATGCTGGAGGAGGAAAAGAGTAGGAAAGAAACCAGGACAGACTTCTATTTCATCATTATACTCTCAGTATCTCGTGCTCTCTCACCAATACAGAACAGATGGATTTTTCATGGAAGATGTTCTTTTTTGTTTCTCTTTCTCTTTAGTGCTGGCAGCAAAGGAATTAAGCAGACTGTCCTGTGCATTTTACTCACAGCGCAAAAGGAGAGGGCTAAGGAGTCTTGCTGATTATCCCAGTACTGAACTTTAAAAACTTTTAAAGCTGAACTTCCTCTGGAATCGTTTGCACCTTCCCTTTCTGTCTCCAGCAATGACTCTGGGGTGGATGGGATTAGAGCACGAGGGAGGCTGATGCCTACCCTCAGTTGACTGTTTCAGAGTGGGGTGGTGCTCCCTGTGCTAACAGCAAGCAGAGAAACGTGAGAAAAAAATGGAATAAAAATAATAGAAACCAAACAAGAACGTTGAGAAGTTCTGGGGCAAGGAGGAAACATGAAAGAATGTGGGATACAAAAGGGCAAAATGCACTCACACAGCAGTGGCTCCAGGGGTGTGAACCAGATGTATGGAAAATCATAGGAATGACAAATCAAAGGAATGACAGAGAAATCACTAAACCAGGACCAAATTCCAAAGGATACATCTAAGAATTCAGCTCATGCTGCAATAAACAGCCAGATGGCTGTGTATCCCAGAGAGACACTGCTGGGAAAGGAAATGGAGAAGGGAAAGAGGGGGCGAGCAGGGTCACCTACACATGACTCTTCCATTCCCAGTGAAAGAGGAAAAAGAAATGTAGATTAAGAGGGATCTTCATGCCCCCAGCACTGGCTGAGCCAGCACAGGAGGTAGAAGAAGCCAAAGAATGTCTTTGAACCTCTTGTGCTCACATATTTTTCTTGCCCTCTTCCTTCTCATTCTCCCCCAACAATCCAGCTCCTTCTCCTGCACACCAGCCATTCCTCCATTCCTGACAATCCCTCTGCAATTTTTCAGAGGCCCAGAGCAAGGGCTGGTTTCTGGCACCTTGAGCTGTGTGGCAGGGGCTCATGTCCTGCCTTCTTTTGGAGCTTTTGAGCAGAGTCTGTCTCAGGTCACGCAGGGGGAGCAGTGAGACACAGCTTTATACTTAGGAAAAGTGCTCTCTCTGCCATCCCCAAAGATCCACAGGATCTCCCAGACTCATCCTCACCATGAAAACAGGAAAAAACAGCTCCTCTATTAATACAGCAATGCAGGCTGGAGTTCCCACACCAGGACAGTTATGGAAAATAATGTGAATTTCAGATTGCATCAATGAGCTCAAAAGCAGGACATCTTCTTGTATTTGTGTGCGTGATCACTGTGTGATCTTGCATAAGTCATCCATTCAGCCTGTGTCTCGGTTTCCTCAGCTCTGAAACAGGGAAGAATGCTGACCTTGCTTTGTACAGGATCCCAAGATTTTGTATTGAAAATAGGAAAACAGTTTAAAGAAGCATTATTGGATTAATCAGGTGCTATTGGTGTCTTCTCTAAACAAGATTTTAAAAGCTTTGGTCCTTCAAGCAGTTGTGAAGGTAAGAAACATCTATGAATTTCAAAGAAGGGGTTTGTTGTTCGGGTTTTTACTGGGCTCCTTTTCTGGCTGAGCTGTAGAGTTCCACAGAGAATATGGATTATTTTATCCTATTCAGCTAGGATGCATCAAAGACAAACTCACACTGAAGGCAGACAGATGAGAGAGTGTTCTTGGTGCATCATTTAGTGCTTCACAGACAGCCCTGGCCCAAAGGGTGAAGGGTATCAGCAGGAAAGGCAAAACCTGGTGCCTCAGTCAACTGGCAAAACAAAAGCAAATAAAACAGAAAAACCCACTATATTGTTCTATTCTGCTTTGATAAAGCTCCTTTTCATTGAATACTTGTACTCAATTGTACCTGTACAATTGTACAATTAAGTCTTCAATTAAAATTAAATTACTCTGGGAAACGAGGGAGCAGAGTTACACAGAAAGAGCCTTTCTAAAAGGCAGAAAAACTTTGGACATTAAATCAACATTAACTAGGTTCTTTTACTTCTCTTTGTAGCTGGAAAGAGTCTTGTGGAATAAATCCACAAAGCTGAGTGTCCCACAGACAAGTACAGATTCCAAGCACTCCTGGGAAGCCAGTTCAGCATGTGCAGCCTTAGATCTCCTCTGTGCTCCACCACTGAGCTGCCAGACTGCCCTGAGCCCAGGCCAAGGGGACTGGAGCAGCTTATGGAGTGCAAAATAGTAGGAGCAGTACGGTATTATCACTGGGAATGCCAGTGGGATTCCCGGAGAAAACAGTACCAGAAGCCATTCCTCAAGACCTATTCCTATTCCAGCTGTAAAGGGCTGACGGTTTGTTCTGCCCAGGAATACAAAACTGTGAGAGATGTGACCTGTGAGCAAAGGCTCTTGAGTGGAGTGAGACAGGTTGCAGGATGCACTCCATCCACCACTCTGGGAAGTTAATACACCAGGCTGATTTATCCAAGCTTTAAAAAAGTAATATATTCAGAAAAGGGAAAACTAGACTGCTTTTGCTTTTTTCCCTCTTTCTTCTGTATGCCAACTACTTCAGGTTGAATAAGGATTTATATCTTCTAAGATTTTAATTTTAGCATCACTGTTTGTAAATTATTTTCCCTTTTACATGTCTGCCTTTAGAAGGAGATTAAAGTCTGCTGTGAGGAAGATGTTGGTAGTACTTTTGTTCCTGGGTGCCTGGCTGACAGGGTGCAGCACTTTGAGAAGTCAGCATTTTTAGGGCTGTGTGCTTTCATCTGAACCTGCTGACTAAGCAGGGGAATAAAGAGACTGGGGTGGAGGGGCTGGTTCACATAGGAGGGAGACAACAGACTTTCACCTTGCTAAAGGAACCTTTTCACACTGAGACTGCTAATAATGCTGCAGATGCTTTCCCCTTCCCTTCTACCCCATGACCAAGAGCTGAATATTAAAAGAATAGTTTCATGGATAAAATAGTAAACCAGATCCTGCAAATTTTATAGATCACCTTTAGTAAGTCCCTGTGTGGTAACTCATCTGTAGAAAACCAATTTGCTTTCCCTTTTTTGAGGCTTTTCTTTGGTGACTTGTGTGACCCACCCAGCATCTCCCCACATGGATTTCTGTGTCTCTGAACAGTGGGAAAATCAATGGCTGAATCCTGGGACACAAGCCTTGGCCACCACTCTCATTTCCCCTCAGATCACCCCTGGCTCCTTCAGGAGCAAGAGGCCTGTTTCTTCAAGTGGCTCAGATTCCAGAGTCCTGGAGCAATAGAAATTGAAATGCACTGTCCAGAAAGATTTAAAAAAATAGTCTTTCAGCCACAAAGATGGACACCAAGCCATTCCCCTTTGTCTCTGCCTAGCAGCATTCCTTGGCTGAAAGGCAATCAGTCCAGAAGAGCCAGAACACAGGAAAGAGAACAACTCTCCAAATCAAAACAATTGCAGCATAGAAAGCATTTGCATTTCTGGGCTGTGGCAGAAACTGAGACAAATGCACATCTCTACTTGCCACAGCATTTGCAATATCTCATACTACAGAACAGCCCAAGGTAAGCAGGAATTCAATGGAATTTGCCCTAACTTTCTCCCCACTCCTACTTTTGAAGCCAAAAATCCCTACCTGCACTATCACAATAAAGATTTAACCCTATCTTTGGTGGAGTTTTCCTAGACCTATTTAATGATGTGCAGGGTATTTTTATTATCATCATCAGTGTTGAAGGAGTATCTCAGATCCCAGTCTTAGCCCAGCAGAACCAGCTGTTGTACAGAAAAACAGCAACAGGCTTCACCCCAGGAAGTTTCTCTGATCAGACTTGCTGAATCCTCCTTCTGTCCCATACACATATATACAGGTAGCTCCTACAAGTGGAAAGGGATTTACACTCACAGGCATCTCCACTCTCTGGAATTAAAGCCATTTCATACAAATCAATATTAAAATAATAAATAAAACCAAAATATTAAAGCCAGTTCATACAAAAGTAAGCTCCCTGAAACCATCTAGCTAGAAAATAGACCCCAGTATTTGCTCATTGAAAACAGGAAGAGATCTAGGTCCATTAAAATTGGTGAAAACTTCCTAGAGGATAATGCCAGTTTTAGACAGTCTTGCACACTTCTTAAAAATTGTTTCACTTAAATGACACAATTCAGGCCTAAACCGGACACTGCACAGCACAGTCATGCAAAACCAAAAAAACCCAACAAAACCCCCCAAATAAATCCCCCAAAGCTGTGCTTTCATCTAGGGCTCTCAGATACATGTGATATTTTTGTGGTTGTTGCAGTTGGTTTTCCTTCCAGGAGATTTTATCCAAGCAGAACTGAAGACCACATACACTTTTCTGGGTTTCTGGGTATTCTGCAGCAGCTCTGATCAGGCAGTTCTGTATTCAGGACTCCTGAACATATCCAATGGGTATGTAAAGCTCATTCCTACAGCACCTGCAGAGCAAGATTAAGGTTTGCAGAAACTTAGGAGGCATTAAGCATGTAGCTCACAGCCCATCCATGCAGAGTGACTTGTGGTGCTCAGAATGTGCCGCACAGAATACCTGAGCAGAAACAGGGCAGTTCTGAATCTCTCTGGCAAGACAAACACTGTTCTTGTGACAGGGACTTGGGAAAAGATTGTAAATCATAAACCAGGTGTGCAGCAATTGGAGACACTCTGTTGTAGGGCTCCATGTCTATCTGTAGGTTGGTTTAGACAGTTCAAGAATTCAGAAATATGCTGCAGGGGTCCATTCTACCCTCTGGCAACTCCATTGGTTCTCTCCTACCCAGATCCAAGTATGAACAGCCTGTCCAGTGCAATTCAGCAGGAGCTATGGGCATTGACACACCCCCACCCCCCCCTCATTGATCACACCTTTGCCAGCCCCACTGCCTGGATTCCCCAGGTCACAGGATGTTTTAAGACCCCTGTGTTAATACCTTGCCCAATCCTCCCCTCTATGATGGGTTAGCACCCTGAAGAGCTGCTACTTATCCATGCCAGTGATAATTTTCTAGAGACGGGCTTTAATTTTAATGATGTCAGTCATTTTTACTTGGCATAGTATTCACAGAACTTATTTTGTGTTTTCCTCCTTCCTCTCTGAGGCACTGCAGAACCTTCACACAAATGCCCCCGGTCAGTGGGCTCATGTCTGGGATGGAGAGAAGTACTGAACTTCCAGGTATGGCAACAAGCCTTAAAAGGCACTTTGTACTCCTTCATGGGAAGCAACATGAGAACAAAAGTCTGTCTCTTCCTCTCTCATCCATAAATAAGTTTATTCCTTAGTATAAGGAAGAATAAGTGTGGCTAGAAGGAGCAAAGGGAAGAGAGATCTCTCTGAAATGATTAAAGGAATTCCAGTAATTGAATAGCTCATATTTTGACACACTGAGTTATTAAATTTTGAGAACTGATGAAATATCTCTCTATACATAGCACTGCAGTCTGAGTGCCAGGATAAATACCAGAGCTTAGGCAGCCTGAATTTCCATACAGATACACTGTCCATGGGCTCAGGCAAACCTATAGTTGCTGTTGGTGGAGAAAATTTTTAGGAAAAAGCCTTAAAAGGAGAAGGTGGCTCTGAAGGCAATGGGTGCTGTTCAATAACCGTGGCTAAATCATTAAATTAGAGCCTGTATCTCAATATTCCTGCAAACTCTTCCATTGCCTACTGATTTCACTGAAAGCTCCTCCCACACCATCCCCTCCTCTGGTTTTTGCAACCTGTTGCATTTCCAGCTCTTTTCTGTTCCAACAGGAACTGATGGGAACCCCTCCCACAAGTCAAATTTGGCACAGTACATCACTACCTAAGTATATACTTGGCTTTCCACTTGCAATCTGAAATGTGCCATGGATCCGACTAGACTGCAAATTTCATATTTCACAATGAAACTGAATTGTTTTTACCCTCCAAATAGCTGGGAACATTGCTATTAATAACTAATAATCATTCCTTGCACATATGTAGCATCTCTCATTCAAATGTCTCAAAGCACTTAATAAGCAACAATTAATTAACCCTGTAACATCTCACTGCTGTAATTAAATCATCTGTATAAGGAATAATTGCAGCACTGGTGGTTCCAGTTCCAGTAATTTCATCAAAATGCAGCAGATATGTCACAGCTGTTGTAGTGCAATGCAACAAATGGTGGCAGCCTGAGAAAGAGCCTAAAAAATTCTGTATGAGGCCCTGGAGAGGAATTCAGGAAAGGAGAATGTATATAGGTAACTCAGAATATTACTGGGCTATGTGGTTTAATACTTCTCCTTCATAGATCCATTAATCACCAGTGTAATTCTGTTCATCATGTTTGCATTAGGTTAGAAGTACCCTGTAGAATCCCCACAGGAACCTCGGTCTCCAATTCCCACAGAAACATTCAAGTAAAGGCTTCCAGCCTCTGAAACAAAGTTTGTGGATCAGTTAGACAAAATTGCTTAAAGAAAGCAAATGAGTTTGTGTGTCCAGCTGATGCTTAAAACTTTTGAGACTTTCAGGCTAAAAAAAGAACAGTAAGTCAGACTCCAGGGTATTATATTTGCATTCAGGGAACAACAGCCATTGTCTCACAGCCCCTTAATGTCTAAATGTTTATGGCATACCCTCAAAAGGCCAGTTTGGAAATAATTTATGTTTCACCATCAGTTTGGATGAAGCTGTCTCCCATCTCTTCTTTTTCTAGTGCTGCATGAGATTCTTTCCTACCCTTTTGTACTTCCTTTTCAGTAGTAGCTGTCCTATCTTCAAGTACAATTATATTTTAGTCCAAGACAAAGGAAAATGGAATTTGTTCCTTTAGAGAGTTTTCCTCTGCATACATTGCTTTAAGGCATCTGCCTTGATTTATGTAATCTGACAGCTTAAAGATGGAACAATACTAATAATAATAATGGCAAGACTTGCCTTTTTTTCCAGCAACTCTCAAAGCAATGTAGTGTTCTTCATCATTAATTAAGTCTTACACCATTGCCAGTGTTTTTGTAAATGGGAAATCTTAAGCACACTGAAAAGCACTTACGGGTGTCACAGGAGATAGTAACACATTTAGGAACAGAGTCCAAATATGCAGACAATTGTGGCAATGCCTAATTTCACTTTATTCCTCTCAACTATGTAATTAAAATGTGTTTCTAGTGCTGATTTATAAGAAGCAGCTGTACTTCATGCCCTGCTGCTCTCCTTTTCCTTCCAAGCCCACAGACCATCAGACTGGATCAATCCTCAACACTGCACTGCAAAGCCGTACTTGAAATGCTAATCCTTGCAACGTCATACCCGAGGTTTCACAGGGTGCTGGGCCACAAACTGCTGAGATTGAGTTACCTGCTATTGTCAGGCAAAAATCACACAGCAATAAGAGACTAAAATCTTACCAGGTGTAATTTACCAGCATTTTATTGCAACTCCAGACCATCTTAAAGGCAGAAACTCCAGACCAACTTAAACCAATCAAAGCTGTGGTAGCAAGACTCGAAGGAAGCCTTCAGCATGCATAAAACCATCAAGATCTGGAGTTTCATCATGATAAAAAGAGAAATATCTTGTCTCAACATTTCTGCCAAATTTTGGAAGAGACCCAAAACAAGACTGGGGTGAGATTTTCCCCACACATTCACTTTATTGCCTAAACAAAGGAGAATCAGGTTATTTCCATCAAAGCTCCGTACAAAGAGCAGAGTTCTGGCAGTGCTTGGACCTGAAAGGCAACACTGTCATAGTGACAATGTGGCAGCCAGTCAGCAATAAAAGTGCTAACCAAAGTCTGGGCTTGTATTGCCCCAGATTGCTGCAAAACTAGCAGGAAAGAATTGACTTCTCAGCTCAGAAGGCTAAGGATGCCCCAGCTGTAACTTCAGCTGTAGAGGCAACTGCACCTTGAAACTTTCAGCTTGTTTCATACCCCAATTCTTCCTGAATAGGAAACTAATAGTGGCATAAAAGGTGCTCTTGATTAAAAGCATCTACGTTGCCAAACCTTCTCAATGCTCTGGCTCAAGTCAGCAGTTCTGCAGGGCTTGGTTCAGGCTGCACACAAGCCCACAGCCCCTGGCAGCAGCAGTCAGATATTTGGGAAGACATTCAGCCAGTATTTAACACACTGCTAAGAGAAGTCCACATCTTGTTTAAATTTCTCAGATGGCTTGCTCCTGCTAAGAAACATTTGACATGACAGAGCTCTGTCAAACAGCTCAGAGGTTATGGTTTTTGTCTAGAGGAGCCAAGCCAATGTTAAAAACATGCAAGTAGCACTCCAGCTTGGTGAAATCAAAGAAAATGTAGTTATTCTACCTCAATAAAAGTAGTGCTGTGCAGAAATAGGCCCCAAATTCTCAGGTTCCAACAGAATTCCTACCACACAGGGCCTGTCTTACAAAAGGCTGTGTGTCTCTTGCAAATTAAGAGGCACTGTCTAGGTTTGCCATTAAGGCCTGTTTGGTCCATTAAAAAACCAACATGCTGGAGGTGCAGAATGTTCTGTTTTATAGGGCTAAAGCTTTCAGTATTCATTTCTGTCTTGATACAAATGAGGCAATCAAATCCCATCCAAATCAAAATCCATTTTCTTGCTGTTATGGTACATGGGACAGAGAAGCTCATCAAAACTAGGGAAAAAAGGGAGAAAAGGAGACCAAGACCTTAAAGCATGTTGGTCACATCTCCTAGGCTCCTAGCTGCTGAAAAATTAAGCAACGGAATCTTACTTGTTATTGCTAAATTCCTAATATCCTCAGATGAAATAACTTCACCCTTACAAATTGCCTTTTATGTGAAACCTTCAAGATAAGAATCTCCTTATTTCATGTAAAGCACTTGATGCTGCAGCAGTGACTGAGAGTTGTCAGCAAGCACTGCCAGCTGCATCCTTCACCTACACACCTAACTGGGAATTACAGCTTAAAAAATGAAAAATCTAAAAGAACTCAAGCAAGGAAGGTGGGTAACTGTTCTGCAGTGTTTGCTCTCATGAGAATTAAAAAAGGTTTCTTCAGTCCTCCATGGCTGGCTGTAGAGAAGAGCAAATATTAAACACACAGCGTGGGACATCCTCCTCTCATTTTGCTCCAAATCTGTGCACAGTATGGACAACTTGTTTTGCAAGGAATGCTCTTGTTTAAATGGCTCGATAAATTGGATTCCTTTGATGCTGTTTGCTCTTGCCTTCCCTAATCTCTCCTAATTATGATGATTTTTTTTTGTCTGCAATGCATCTGACCTACTTCCACATCCCCCCCCCCCCCGCTGTTCTATCTATATTCTCTGTGAAGTATCTATATTTTTCTGCCTTTTCCATTAAATGTATTCCAAAATAATTAGGATCCTTGGGCAAATGAGGAGAGGTTTTGATTCTCACCAGCCAGTGAATGCTGGAAACCACATGCTCGGATTTTTCGCCTTTAACCAATCCAAGCATCAACCTTTATCCATCCCAAGATACCGTGAGTCTACGTGGAATTTGTTGAACTACTTGAACAGGACTCTGACAGAGACCTACAAAATTCAAGCAGATGCAATTTTTAATCACTCCAGCAAAGAAATGAATTTGGCAATCAAAGAAGCAACTTTGACACAGGGACAAAAGGAAAATAACTGCCTTTAAACAGTGGCAGGTGCATCACTTCAGATAAATTATACACCATCCATCCTGAACACTGTCTGAAGCAGAAGGATAGCCCAGGGATTAGGGTTTTAATAGAGAATTTAGAATTAGGGATTACAGTCCGTGCTCTACTCCAGACGACCTCTGCAGCTTTGGGCATTTACAAAACAGGGTTAACAATTTCCCTCCTCTCTCAGCAATATCAGACCAGAAATGCCAAATATTTTCATGCTGTTAAGGCTAAATACAACCTAATGTAAATTTTTGGATGGGATCTGCTGCAGTTTTCTCAGACATAAAGAGGGCCTGACCTGAGCATGGATACACTTCAACTCATGTGTAAATTCTGGCATAATCCAGGAGAGAAGAGCAGACTGTTTACATCCCCATCTCAGCAGTCAGATTACTTTCTACCAGAATGGTTTGGGTTGGAAAGGACCTTAAAGCCCACTCAGTTCCACCCCCTTCCATGATCAGGCACACCTTCCACTAGACC
>VZRX01019468.1:76447-137023 GCA_013398075.1 Notiomystis cincta | reverse complement strand
CCTTCCACTAGACCACTAGACCAGACTGCTCCAAGCCCTATCCAACCTGGCCTTGAGAGTTACTTCTCGTTTTTTGTGTGTGTGGGTGCGCAAATGTATATCTTTTGTGTTTGTTTGTGGTTTGGGTTTTTTGGTGGTTTTTTGTTTGTTTGTTTGGTTTGGTTTGGTTTGGGTTTTTTTTTGTCTGAGACTAAGATAGTAGTGCAACATCTGTCACAAAGCCAAGGAAAGAGCAGCTGGCTGAATGCAAATCACTTCATGGACAGGTAGGTATTGAATGCAAATCACTTCCTGGACAGGTAGGTAGCTGATGAAGACCAGTTGCCACAATGCAACTGAAAACAGCATTTTAGCCCAAATATGTTTGTAAGGTTTGTAAGGCTTTTTGACACAGAATGTAGCAATAAAATAGGAAAGGGATTCAGTCTGAAGAAAGGTGTGACAAAATAACACCAAAGACCTTGGGACAGTTATTAATTTTGTTCAGACCTTAATTATTTTCAATTTTTTGCCACCTCCACTCTTCCCTGGAGATTCAGGAGAGGTAATAGAAAAGCAGCTTTTACATCAAGAAAGTAACTTCTTCCCTTCTTTCTGGCAAACTCCACTAGGAAACCATTCGCAGAGGTCTCACCTCCAGATTCAAGAGCCAGCCCTGCTGCAGACTCTGCACCTTCTGTACCAGTGACACCCCAGTCTTCACTCTGTGTTTGAGTCTCTTGTGACCAAATAAGTGAGGTTTCTATCTATCCTGGGAATATGGCTATTTGGACATACCTGTCTTTTGGGATATCCATCCAGATGAGTTCAGCAGGAGCCCTGTAGGTCCACTGGTGTTGTGGCTTGTGCTGTGAATACAAGGCAGTGAAGGATGATCAGTTAACTGGAAATATAATGCGTGCTATCACCATGCAAAGTGTAGTCACTCAGTCCTGGAACTAATAGTGGGATTTGGGAAAAGCAGTACAGAATCCATGACAAAACTTGGGAAAAATTAATAATCAAGAGTCCTAATTCCCCTTGTGCATGTCAGTGGTTCCTAACTAATTGCTTCAGAAGTAGTGTTTGGTTTGCTGCAGCATGGGAGGGTGGAGAACCTGGGCCCATGTTCAGGGAACAAAATGTTTAGAGCCAAGTGAGCAAAGACAAAAGGACAAGAGGAATCAAAGGGAGTTGTATCTGATCCAAGAGCACAAGGCAGTTGGAAAACCATCTCTGAAGTAAATTGCAAGAAATGGCAGGTACCATTGTAGCCAGAGAGCTGAGAAACAAGGGTATTTCCTGTGCAATAAACCAAGTAGCATTACATAAAAGAAGAACTTAATTGAAAGGGACAACCATCCCCACTCCAGGCTTCCACTACCTTTAACACTTTGTGACAAACCAACAAGACACCCTAACACTGCAGCATCCAAGGGGCTCTCATTTTACCACAGAATCTGTGAAGTTATTTTCATGGATGCCAAGCCAAAGCACAAGGAGGATACGTGACCACATTCATAGAATTTCTCTCTGGCAACCCCCAGCTGAATCTAGACCTCCCACAGTTCAGGCTTTCACTGCTGGACTCCCTTTTAACACATCACCCCCTCAACACACGCCTAGCTACAAAAAGGGGTGGGACACTGGCCTCAATTTATTTTTGTTACTAGAAAGCCAGTGAATCCGCTCCCGCTGAGAAAGTGCAGAATCAAGCACATTGTGACTGCTCAAAATTCAGGGGAATAGGGAAAGATGTAATTTTCCCTCCTGTCCTCAATATCTTACATTAAATGAATTTGCTGGGTGTAAACCCCACTATATCACAGACTCCACCGTTCTGACTAACACTGTTTGCCCTCTAGTCAGACACCTGACAGAGCCAGAAGAGCTCCTTCATCCAAGAGCCTTCTGCTCGCGCTGAGCATTCAGTGCGTTAATTACAGGTCTCACTCCCACTGGCTATCTTGCACTTGTCAGAAGAAGTGGGCAAAACTCCCCCATAAATGAGAAAAGAAAGTCTCCTAGATTAAGCAGGCTTAAAAAAAAATTAAAAAGCAGCTCTTGAATGGAGTATGTATGTCTAATAGCTAATTATGCTGCTAAGTCATGGAATCTGATGATAAAAAAAAAAAATTAGCCATCCCCAGAAGACACACAATCTAATAAGTGTTCATTGCAAATCTAGCTCCTAAATCTGCTGCCCACTGAGCTAATGAGGAATGATTCAGTCAGCCTCAGATATGTTTTTAATTTCACTCAGCGTTGTGTGAGGTTGTCACAGAGAGCACATCTGGGGAGGACAGTCAGTACAAACCAGCCAGCCAGGAGGAGCTCTTAAGGGCTGGAAGATGCGGAAGAAAATAGGGCTTAATAATGAAGCCTTGGAGGCAACAATTGCCAGTAGGATTTCAGGCTTATTTTTTTGTTTGATATCACTGTGGAGAAGCACTTTGGTTTATGTTCGATTGACTTATAGAACAGAGAGAGATTCTGAAGACTTTGCTTCTTGTTAGCAAATCTTGTCTCAGGGCAATCCTCATCCTTATCCCCTGGTAGGTAATTTTATTTATTAATACCACTAAATAATAGAATCCTAGAATGGTTTGGGTTGGAAAGGACCTTAAAGCCCATCTCATTCCACCTCCTGCTATGGACAGGGACACTTTCCACTATCCCAGGTTGCTCCAAGCCCTGTCCAACTTGGCCTTGGACTCTTCCAGGGATGGAGCAGCCACAGCTTCTCTGGGCACCCTGTGCCAGGGCCTCACCACCCTCATAGGGAAGAATTTCTTCCTAATTCCTTGTCTAACCCTGCCTTCCTCCATCTTAAGGCCATTCCCCTGAGTTCTATCCCTATATAACCTGCACATGCCCTATGGGAAGCAATACCTGGTAACCTTTCTTAATCTCTGAGTTAAGAACAAAGCTATTACCATATTACTTTCAAAAACTGATCAGCAGCTCCAGTGATAGAGCACTAAGGAACAAAACTCTCATCTACTAAATAAAATGGGACATGCTTTCTGTTTTCTGACCTACATATTTAATCAACATGTATTTTCAAGGGGCTGGTAGCACATGGCTCTACTCCAAGGACAGCCAAAGAGTTTCCATATCATAAATATGCTCCAAAAAAGTGCCACAACTGATGATGCAGCATTTTTAAACAAAATTGCAGATACTGGAAGGTGGGTGCTCATCCTGTTCACTTCCTAAGAGAGGAGCCCAGGGGGTAAAAAAAGACTCACAACTCCTGAATGGGCGTGTAAAGGATATATTTGGGGAACTGTCCTTGGAAGGGACATTTTTTATGCCATTCTTGTTTGCTACCCACAGGCCAAAGTGCCTGGCCCAGCTGTCATTCTGGGATGCTCAGAGGGAGAGCAATCACATAAAGCACTGCAGACTTGACCTAAGGCCAGTTTCTCTCCAGTGTAAGTTCAGTCAATCAGCTAAGGAACCTTTTAGCAACATTCCCTGCTTATTTCTCATACTTCCTCTGTCCTACCCATTGCCCAAAGCCACCCTCAAATTCTTCTGTCCTTCCAGTGTTTTTTTCCCCCAGATTGTCCCTTCTGGCCTCAGAAGCTCTCTGGGTCTCTGTGATGTTTCCTCCCTCCATCTGGGATTCTTGGCAAGTGCCCAAGGGATGGAGGAGCCTCTGTTGGCTGCATACAGGTCTGGAATACTCAGTCTGCTGGTTCCAGCTCAGTTCTTGCAGAAGTCTTCCCCAGGGGAACTTTACTCAGCCTGGAATTACAATGCCCTGTAGGGACAGAAAGCTGGAACATGTCACCTCTGCCGTTGCAGTTGCCACATGTTTGTGCTCGGTTCTTATCACCTTTTCTACTGACTCACAACTTAGTCCAGGTTGGTTCTCAGGACTTCTCCCTATCCCATTCCAGACTTTCAGGGTGGCTAATACTAATATCCAGAAATCTGACACACCCCAGCAATAATCACCTTCTTTTTCCCAGCCTTGTAGTCCTGGTATCTATCTATCTAGCTCTCCAGCTCAATATCAACTTGAAACTGTAGAGCTGTTAAATTCAGTGTTCATATCCTGGGCATTCTACCTGCTCTCTTCTAGCCCATTCATTCAGGTTAAACTTTGCAGCCTTAACCTTCTTTTAAACTACAGATTAAGGTTTTTATGCAGTACTGTAAGTGAAATAATGTCTATACAAGTCTAAAAGAATTATGTGTTGAAGTCCAGCCTACCCTTAAAAATAAGTGTGATTTCTGGTTTTTACTGCAGCAATACTACAAACTGACTCTTAGCAAAAGGCAGGGTGAAGTTTTAGATCATTGGTAAGTAATTCAGCAGGTTTTTGCTATAAATTCTGAGAAGCTAAGCACTGAGTTTTGAGCTGTTCTAAAGGTTTTAGCTTTATAGTTCTGTGTTAATTTTTGTGAGGCCCAAAGCCAGATACAGGGAGCCTGTGAGGGCTGAGAGTAGGTGATATTCACTTTAAAAGACCCTTACATTTAGTTGTAAGATTATTAAATTCCTACAGTATCACTTATTTGCTTGAACAAATCACCACCCAGTATTTTGGGTTAACAAATGTAGTTTTCCTAAAAAAAAATCATAAAATATGTAAATAACCATTGGTTGAGTGCTAGATTAATTAGTTTTGTTAAAGAATGTCCTAAAACATCAGCAGCCTTCCAGAGCTTTTCTGTTGCTATGTAAAGGTCACACAACATGGGCAAGTTGCCACCAATATTTACACTTGTGAAATAATTTTTGTGAAAGATGAGATGAATAGGTGAGCTGAAAAGAGTGCCCTGCCCATGAAAACTGCCCTGAAGCAGCAAAACTTGTGGTGAAAAATTACCCAGCAACTCATTTGTAAGAGGAGGTTTCCCTTCTATCAGTTGATATCTGGGACATCCAAGCACTGGAGGATTTAAATACTTCTAATAATAGCTGAATATATTTATAGATATTTGTAGATATTTTCATCCTCTGGATAAATATGCAACACTAATTCCTGTTTAGCACCAGTATGTTATGGAAGCAACTGCTGCTGATTGTAATTATATAGCTGTCAGAAGTCAAGATCAACTTGGGCTTCCCCCAGCTCTGAGCCGTGTGTAGGAAAATAAAAATCCTGCTCTTAGCTCTAAGTCTATAAGACATTAATCCTCGGTTTGTGCATCTGATGTAAGTAACAACCCTGAACCTTTTGGAAGGTTCACAGACAAATAAAAGAACTTGGTTCAGTCATGGCTTTTCTTACTGTGACTGCTGGGAAGTTTTACCCACTCGTGAACTTCACAGTAGATCTGTTAACAAAAAAAAAAATTAACAAAAGCTTGAAAAATAATCACCCCTCTTTCCTTAGATGTGGGATCAGTTCCCTGAAACAACAACAGACAGCAAAAGAGCTGCCTCAGCACTCGAGTTCCAAGGTAGATGAAGATTTCACCAAAAGTTTCACTGACTTCCCCATGCTGATTATCAACCCAATCATCACAGTGCAGGGGTGAGCTCATCACATCAGGCTTACACAATGATCAGATGAAGTGTTCCAGTTCAGGAAAGGAACAAATGGAAAATAAATATGGGACACAGCAAAATAATGAGGTCTGGCTCTGTCCTGCTTGCTTGTGAGCCCTCTTGACAGTGTAACTTTTTCCTTTGTTTGCATTTCACTAGTTCCTCCCCCTAAAGAAGCTCTTGGATCTGGCTATGTCTAAAGTGCATATGAGGGGAAAAACCATAAGCCACGTTTCCATAAGCCAGAGCCCGCCAAGCATCTGCACTGTGTGTGACATGTTCCCACCTGACAGCTCTGTTGGGCTCTCCTGAAGGCTCCTCAAATGCCATACGTCTGCTGTCCCAGCTCCAGAGAGCAGCTCTGCTTCTGCCAGCAGGCACCAGAGGCCATTTCTGGCACCTGCTCTGTGCAGCCCCTCACTTCCGCTCCTTTCACTTGCCCTTCTTGCAGGAATGTAACTCAGTGGGTGTGACTGGGAAGGCAGAGTTCAGATCTCATCCCAGTTCTAACCCTGACAGCCATCATTTTGTTTTAAGCTCTCCCCATCTCAGCAGCTCACCTCCAGATTCCTTCCCATGATGTTTTCAGGCTCCCATCTAAGTCATCCTGCAACTTCCTATAATTTTTCCAAACTAAAGAGCCTCTAGACTTCATCCCACTTGCTCAAGGTTACAGCAGTCCAACTTGAAGCCAAGCCATGTCCAACATTCGGTTATATGGAAATGCAGCAATTATCATCATTACCACTAGGTGTTATAGCGCCTGCATCAGGGGTAAGCCACTCTCTATTAGAGCTGGAGAAAATCTAAGGTTAAAAATGAAAGATTGGGTGCACTTCTCATAGGATACTTGTCCATCTTGTGTAGTTAAACCTCTGGTCTGCTCCAACCTGCCACGTTCACTCACTTCAGGCAATTCCAGGAGAGACAGGAATAGGAACAGACACCTCTTGCCACACATAGTCATAAATATGCAAATTATTACACAACAGAATATGCATGAAATATGGTGGGGAGCAGCAGTGAATCAGTCTCTGTGAAAACAAGGCAGGGGCTGGTCTACCCTGCACATCTGATCTCCATCCCACAGTGGCTGGAATATCCTTTTCCAGATGCATTCCAGGGCCTTGCTGGGTTTCTCTCCACCCAGTATCTTTACTCTCTCAGTGGTGTACATAATGTTTTACGTTCGTGTTCTCAGTGCTTTCCTCACAGGGTGTGTGTAACACCAGCGTGTCCTTATTCACACCTACTTCCCAAGCCCAGGGTCAGCTCTCCACAGAGAAAGTACCCAAGTGTCAAGTTACCGAACAGAGAGAGGTTTTGAGCAGTCGTTAAGCAATTCACAGAGGTACACAAGTGTTAAACTTTGCAGGGTCCTGCTTCCTTAAGTCCTCTCCGTCTCTGCTCTCATTACCAGAGCAAGCTGTGCCAGTTCTCCACCCACGCCACTGCCTGCAACTGCCTGGAAAACTGGTGGTGCAAACCCATCCCACAGCGGCTGGGGTCTGTCCCAGGTTATACCAACTGCAAGTCTGCAACCTCCAAGCAAATTTGGCACAAGTGGCTCAAAGAGAGAAATTGTGTGAACAAGTTGTAACACATTCCCACTTCCCTGTGCACCAAGGTCACCAGCTGGAATGCGCTCGCTTGAAGTTTGCTCTAGGAGAAACAGCCTGTGATTGACCCAGCAAGTCACTTGATTTCACAGATGCTCCATGGCAGAATAGCTCCAGGAGATTTGTGAGACTATGAAGGAAGGATTAAAGAGCAAGCAGTCAAAAGAGCAGTTTTACTCTGTCCCAAGCACAGCATCATATTTGCACACAAGGAGAAGCCCAATAACTGGAAGAATTCCATTCGGCAGCCTGGGCACTTGTCTGGGTGGATTTGACCATCAAAGAGACAGGCTGGAAGAGAAAGTAATATTCTGCTCTGCTTGTATTTATACACAGCAAACTTTACATGTGCACAGACCCAGGAACTGGGTGTACACTAATAGTATTTTGTAAACATTGAGGTTCAAAGCTTTAAAAATCAATTTATTACATTTTTAATCTTTTTAATCTTTCTCATTGCCTCATATGACCAAACACAATGTTCTCCATTGTTACAGAACAGTAATAATTTTAAAAGGGTGGAAAAATGTCCAATTCTTGGGGTAAAAGCTACAGAATATTGCAAATTTAGACTGTTGTTTGCAAGCATTTTGAGTATTCAGTGACTATTTCAGGCAAACCAGTTCAGAGGATGGTAATTTTTTTGCTAAATAGTCTAAATGAATGGTTCATTAAAAATCTGACCTCAGTTATTCTGAATGCTTATCTTTGTGAGTCCAGAAGTCACTTGCATTCACAGAGCTCTGTGTGTGTACACAAATGTGCCCAGCTAAAGGGTCTGTACCAATGTACCAATGATTGTTTCAAATTTAGCATCTGTTTTACCCCAGGGAGTCTTCCCCACCAGGAGTTTTTAATCCTAAACACCATCTCTGAGTTACTGAACTCTGTTTCTAACCATGCACAAGGCACACACCAGAATCGGACCTGACATGCCCATTGTTTAGCTATCTTCCTGTTTATCACTGCTTTTAGAAAACGTCATGCAACACCAACAAGCTGTGGGATTACCAGTGACAAGTACTCATGGCTCAGTCCCTGGGTGTAGGAGGTACAAAAACCAGTCACAGACTGATATCTCTCATTTTGTGAGCACCACACCCTTTCCTTTTCCAAGGATGTGCAGCTTTAATAATATAGCTGTGCTGTTGGGTTTGTCATGCACAAGTCAGGAGGATTCTAATATTCTAGCCATAAAACACTGCAGGGAAAAAGAATCTACTGCATCCGATGACTATGAGTTGAGATGTCTGAAAATGAACCACTAGGGAATGGAGCACAACCTGTCACTAAGTGACCAGCTGAGCGATGAGCTAGACAGAGTCAATACACCCATTGCTGGGAAAAGATATATTTATTCTCTAAAAACATGAGTTAGAATATTGGTAATGACAGAGCCTTTATCTCTCCTCCTGCAGAGTCCTCTCAAACATGTGAAATTTTCTACTGAAGTTACTTGGATGAAATCTCTTGCTCTTATCATTAATATCTCCTTTTGGGAAAGAGTCTGGCTTTAATTTTCAACAGCAATGTGCCTGATGGCTTCAAGAGAGGCAAGATTTCACACTTGATATCCCAATCCTAACTGAATTACTTGCTTTTCTGGCAGGAATTATTAGCTCAAAACTGAAGTTATATGAAAGTTAATATTTTTATGCTCATGCTTTTTTCTTGATGGCAAAACCACTGTAAGGATTCTGATAAGCCAGCTCATGTCTGTGCAGTGATTATCTTGCAGCCCCAGCCCAAATTCACCACCCCTAGCACAAGCTGCCACAATCCCGTTCCAGAAAGGACTTGCTTTTCTCCCCACATTATATCCCTGAGACTCATCCTCTGGAAGCTGACAGGAATTGCCTCACTCATCTCCCAAACTTGGCATGAGCCATGACTAATGCTTCTGCTGTGCCCTGAAACACTGGAAGGAAAAGTGCTATAGAAGTGCAAAGCAGCTTTCAGGAACAGAAATACATCATCTCTCACTCGTCCCTTCCCCACCCTTTATCCTTTCACATGTCTTTGTTCTAGCCCCAGTTTATTTTGTAAATAGAGTCTAGTACTGTTTGGCATCAGCATCGTCTCAGAACAAACATACAAAGGTCAGAAGAAGTCTCCAAATGCAACTGATTTCTTAAATATTTATCATTTCACTCCAAGAAAAATATTTAAGAGAAGAAGAACATGAAGTAAACAAAGGAAAGATAGAGTTATCTCACACCAGCATCTTCTCAAAGCACAGCCAGGCCAGCTGATGTACACCAGAAGCAAATTCTGTACCAGCTAGCACAAAGCTGCTCTCTAGAGCTTCTCTAAGCAGAGGCATCTTGACACTGACATTCCCAGGCAAAAAAGCCAGCCCAAAATGCCAACAATTCCAAGCTAGGCAAAATCCCTTTCAGTTTCCCTCATCTTCTTCCTCAGCAGGGAAAAAAAAATATAGCAGAAAACCACGTGGATGAAAAATCCTCACTCAAGATAAAAAAAAAAATTGGTACCCTTGCCAACAAATAGATATGCACCAGTTTTTAAAAGGTGAAACCAACAAATCAGACCTGGAGGAACTGCCACCTGGTCATATCCCTGCCTCTCATCCTCTGGGGAAGCTTTTTCCCTGGCTGCTCTTGCTAACTTGCTGATGAGGTGATGAGGGCCAAGTGACCTTCAGATCCATGGAAAGGGCAGACAGGCCCTGTGGACACACAGCAGCAATCTACAACTGGCAAGGGCTGAAGCAGTTCAGATCAGTCCTTTCCTGTTTGGGAAAGCTGGATATCAGGGCTCTGTGCTGGTGAGGCATTTCCTGGCATTCCCAAGAGCCATTAAAGTTTGCCAGAAAATTAGCAAAACCAAGAACTAAAAAAACCCAGAAAGCTTGAGAAGGGGGAGGGTAAACATTTTCCCCTTATTTATTTATCTTTTTAAGCAAAGATGTTCAGACACAAAAGTGAAGGCAGTGAGATTTAAATCACAAGGCACAGCTTGATGGGAGGCAGTTAAAGGGAAATCCAGGCGGGATCCTCAGCACTGAGTCAAGACCTTTCTTTGATCTCTAGTTTTTCCAAGCTACATTCCCACATGTAGCCCACCATTTGTTTTTAGTTAGAGAGGCATAATGGAAAATGCTCTGCTAGGGAGGAGCAACATACTGGCCTTGTAAAAATCATGCAGCAACAGCCAGTCAAAATCAAGAAGAGGCAAAACCACAAAAGTGAGATTATGGCATCTATTACAGAGAGAAAGGCTCAGCTGCTAGAGGATGCCCTGGGTATCTTTCCTCCAGGAATTTCAAAGTCATCCAAATCAGGGATGGATAGATAGGGATCACCTCCTTGCACATTACCGAATCTTCTCTCTCCTAAACATGGAGCCAACAAATCACTTCTGGCACCCTGAGGTTTATCAGCAGTGAGCCATGCAGGGGCTGTTCTGCCTCATCCTAATTCACTTGTCAGGTTTGACAGGACCAGAGTTGTAGATAGCACAATACAGCACATCGTTTTGCCCTGTCATCACTGTAATTTGTATATTTTCTACCACCTTTTTTGTTTATTAGCCCACATAATTATGCTCTTCCCCATTTTAGGGACTACTGTGCAACATCTTCATGATTTGCTGTCTCCTGATCCGTGGATCCCCAGCCTCACCAGTGTTCTTAACTCCAGTTTTGTTTGTTGGCATCTGGCACAGCATATGCTGACATTTCAGAGCTTTTGTTCCAGACGCTGCACATTTACAGTTACCATCAGTTATTCACAATAGGCTCTGAAAATTTTCATCACAACTAGAAATTCTTCAAATATTTTAAATTAAAACTCTCGACTTGGAATTTCTGCATGCCTAAGCTTGCCTTTCGTCATCACCCAATACATCAGCAAACAGTGGTGTAATTTATCTAAACATTCTGGTTAGCTGGTATCACCACAGCACTAATGTAGATTATATACTTCCTTTACAGTGTTTCACAGATGGAATGAAAACCAGAATGCATCAAATACAGCTTGTGGAACAGTTTCAACTATGCCTTTCATTTAGAACATTTTTGAAAATGTATCAAGTGGGCCATTTCATATTTGCTTTTGCAATGCAAGTGTGGCTAAGTCCAGGCACCACCACCCCCACGCCCCCCAGCTCTTTGTGAATGCCAGGTGCATGATCCACACCCCCACTCCATGTTCCTCACCCCGTGGCCCTGAGTCCTGGCCAAAGGCAGGGAGCGCTCCCAGGATAACAGTGCCACTGCTGGAGGAGAAAACAACACCAGCACTCAGGCTTGTAACCTCTGTGGTCACCAACTGCCATAATTATCAGGGAGGGGTTTCCACATGTCCTACTGATGGCAAGATTGAGTTGTGTATTCCTGGCCATGCTAATGAAACAGTAAAGCACATAAAGCACATTATTAAGTGGTTAGGCGTCAGCCATTGAAACACAACACGTGGGTAAAAGATCCTCTACTACAGCACAGCAGGTCCTTACATTCACAGAGGCACTTATCTGGAGGAAGGAGTTTGTGGTTAACACTTAAATCTCACTTAGAAGTGTGAATTAACATTTACTGATAAAGCAACATAGTCTCATACACATTTAAAAAATTCAAAGCTCAACTAGAGGGGAAAGTTTTGCATTGTGAACATGGTGTGCAAGTGCCTGTCCACAGATAAACGTGTCTATGACTAATAAAACACCTTTCTTGATCTTGCACTACCACAGTGAGGTGGGAGGGTCGTGGTGCAGGCAGGTACCTGTACCTGGGACATTCCATCTAGGACTTCCCCTCAGAGGGGATGTGTACCTTAGACAAAGTAAAAAACACCCAAACAAACTTCAGGACATCTTTGGTGAGTTTTTGCATACTCAGACATTCAAAAGCCATCCTGGACAAGTTCTTGTGTCACTTTCTCTAGGTGATCCTATCTCGACAGGAGGATTGGACTAGACGATCTCCAGATGTCCCTTCCAACCCCACCATTCTGTGGCAGGAGCAGCCCTGGCCTCCCTACAGTGCATCCAGAGCCATGGCAGGCCCTACTAGCTCCATCCCTTCTGCTGCCTCTGGACCAGCCCTAGCATCTCACACATCCCTCAACCCCAAATGTACCTCATCAGAGTGTATAAATATATAAAGAGGGGGTTCCAAGAAGATGGACCATGCTCTGCTCTGTGGTACCCAGCAACAGGACAACAGGAACTGGCAGGAACTGATGCATAGGAAGTTCCAGCTGAACGCAAGGAAGAACTTCTTTCCCAGTACAGTTATCAAGCACTGAACAGATTGTCCAGAGAGGGTGTGGAGTGCCCCTCACTGGAAATATTCCAGAACCCACTGGACACAATCCTGTGCCCTGTATTCTGGGATGACCCTGCTGAACTGGGGAGCTGGGACCTAGTGACCCTCTGTAGCTCCCTGCAGCCTCAGCCATCGTGGGATTCTGTGAAATAACCCCAGTAACTTCACACCCCAGCTCAACCCTCCTCCCTCCCCTCGCCCCCACCTCCCGGTCCCAAACCAGGCACACCTGGCAGTGCTTTCCCACACTAAGGGGAAACACATCCCTGAGCCCAGAAGCACACCTTCCCCATCAACTGCAGCCCAGGGGTGGTGCCTTTGGTCCCAGAAGACTAGAGTAATTTCGGCTGGAAAAGACTTCCAAGACCATCGAATCCACCTTGTGACCGATACCGTCCTTGTCACCCAGCCCAGCTGAGTACCACTTCCAGTCATTCCTTGGACAGATCCAAGAATAGGGACTCCACCATCTCCCTGGGCAGCCCCTTCCAACACCTAATCACCCTTCCTGTGAAGAAATTCTTCCTGATGCCGAACCTAAGCCTTCTCTGGTGCAAGTTAAGTCTATGTCCTCTCATCCTGTCGTTCCCTGGGGGCAGAGCCCGACCCTCAGCAGGCTACAGCCTCCTGCTATAGAGTTATAGAAAGGGATACGCTCCCCTGCCAGCCCGAACCGGTACCCTGAGCTTCCTCTGTGTCTCCCTCACGGCCACCCTGACACCGCACCGTCCTCCAGCCCCGCCATCCCTCCCTTCATCCACCTCTCCCTCCGCCCCTTTCTCCATCTCTTTCTCCCTCCCTCCCTCGGCCTCCGCCTCACGCCCGCCCTTCTCGGCGTCGGGGCGGAGCTGATGGCAACAGCAGCGCGTATGGGCCCCTCTGCCTATCCCTGAGCCCAAGAGGGAGTGGGGGGTGTGTGCCGGACGTGGTTCCCCCTCGCTGGGCCCTTACCGCCCCCTTCCCGGCGGCTCCTCCTCACCTGCGGCGGCCGCGGCCATGGCGCTGCGGGCGGCGGGACGGAGCTGCTGAGCAGCGGTCGGGGCGCGGCCCCGCGGCGGCGGAGCGAGGTGAGCGCGGCCAGCAGAGGGGAGGGCTGAGGGGACAGGTCGGCATAGCATCGACGGTCGCAATAGTGTCGTGATAGTGTCGCGATAGCACTCTGCAGGTCGTGAGGGCGGCGCTGGGGTGAGTGATGGGGCGCGCGCCGCGGCCGCTGCCGCCATGGGCGGGAGAAAAAAAGGAAAGAACCTCGAATAAAAGCGCTCGTGTTTTTGTCGTGGCGGGGTTTTGTTCGTCCCGGGCCCCCCCCCGCTCCCTCCTCCTTTCCCGCCTCTGGAGCTCCGCGCGTGTCGCCGAGGGTCTCCCAGGTGGATGAATTTGCCTGTGGCCGAAGTGGCAAGGAGGGATAAATGGGCATTTCAGCCCGTACGTGCCATCCCCGCGTGGGGCTCGGCGTAGGGACGCGGCTTTGTGCCGGCTCCATTGTCCTGCTGCCGTTTGTGGGGCTGCTGCGGGCACGCAAGATCCGTGTCCGGGGACAGCCCTGTCCAGGCACGGTGTGACACGAAGCAGCGCCCAATAGGTGCTACGTATGCTCACGGTGGTGGTTTGTCCAAATTATCTCGGTGAGCTTCCTCTCCAGTTGCAGAGGGAGGTAAGCAATGGATGCTGGAGTGAGTTTTGTAGGGAAGGATCCATAACACTTCTGGACTCTGAGTGAACAGTGGCAGCTCGGGAAAAAGGTAAATGAACCTTTGAAACTCGCACATATGTACCCACCTACAGTTCCTTCTTCAAACCGTTTGTCCCGTGTTGTTCTCCCTTGGGAGTCTGTATCCTATGGCAAATGGCTGCTCCAGACCTGACCAAAGGCTACTGGATTGTTCAAAGGTGATGGGAACGAGTCAGTTTTTGTTCCTTCTCTGTCCTTTCCACATGAGATTGTGCAGAAAACAGCACTTTGGACAGAGGCTCCGACAGCCTCCATGGGCGCCCAGTTTGTTGTATTAGTTGGTCCTGCCACTGGGAAGAATGCAATCGAGAGGAATAGGTGGAAAGGCAACAAGGTAGAAGCTTAAAATATACCATTTAATTTCAAGAAACAGCTGTAAGTGTGTAATCCAAAGGTGACCAGACACTCTTCTTTGAAATGAACTGAACGAGTTGGTTTCCGAGACCCTTAAAATCTATTTCAGGTGTTTGAGATTGGAGCATCTCCAGAATAGGGACAAATAAGCATGTGCTTATTGAGAACTGTGCAGTTTCTTTCCCACTGCACGGATGTCTTCTCATTCTAAAATCAGGTTAGCCTTGAGTGAGTAACTTATTTTGACTGGTAAATAAAATATTACATGTTCTTCATGATAAAAGAGCACAAAATAGTGCTTGGACTGGTTTGTTTTCATGAAACTTACTGGAACCTTACCAGGGTGTGTGTATATGGAGCTGATGGGTTTGCAGTGTCTGAACACATGGAGCCAGCTGCAAGAATCAAAATTTTAGTAATTTGAAAGCATATGGTGATAGAGATAATAGAGTGGGGAGAAGCGGGGTCAGTCTGGCAAAATGCAAAATCTGTTACTTAGAGAAACAGAACTGAAAGTGTCACTGTGGTATTAATGCCGTTTATAATGTACTGAAGAAATATTAGTCCATTGCCAGAAGCAAATTATTGGCCAATCTTTCAGCTTGTGGTTTTAATCTGGGGTTTGTTTTTTTAAAGTGCTCTTTATTTCTTCAAAAATGCAACAAATACATCTGAGGCGTGTCAGCAGAAATATCGTCAGGGATGTTATGTCCAGTTTGTAGCTGGATGTTGCAGTGGTTTAGTGTCACTTGCTGCTTGTGGGTTGTGAAATATCAGGATCACAGCCCTTAATAATCTGTTTTCTTTAATGCAAAGTGAGGGGAATGATGATGATTGTGTTGAATTTAAGGGAGATGATTGCAGTGGTGACTTACCGGCTGGGGAGAAGATCCCAGAGGGAGTGGAGGAAATCCAAGAAAAAAGGGGAATAGTGCTACTTTGGCCAGTTTCCCCCTGGGCTTCTGGTTCTTTTGTGAACTTCTGAAAAGGAAATGTCATTTTGCTGTCTGAGTGCATTGTTTTGCATGAAGTGTCAGACCACATTATGGAGATGATTCCAGTCAACTTCCCCCATTTCAAAACAAACACGTCAAATACTGTAATATGTTTATACAAAAAGTCAGTGTTTTGCAGGAGCCCAATGTCCATATTTCCAAAAATAAATGATGTTTTTCATACTTTATTATGGCTAGGATAGTTTGTGTAGGAGAGAAGAATTGAGGTGGGTTCCCTTGGCCTTTGTGAACTGCTCTCCACCAATAAGAGGAGGTGCTGGCTTTTTCATGAACTGAGGGATTACTTTAATTCGCATTTCCTCAAAATATTCTTATCTTTGCAGTAGTTCTGATTCCAGTGGCTGTGACCAAGGCAAGAGCTATTGTCTCTCAGCTGCTGGCTGATGCCAGGGTAAGGACAGAAAGGGAAGAAGATAGAAGAAGATGTAGGTAAATTTGTAAATTTTGGCTGTAGAACCAAATCTGTCCCCTGGGACGGCCATGGGCGTCCACGCATGGGCGGCCTCTGCCAGGTGTGGTGTCCACAGGGCCAGGTCCTCTCCCAGATGTGCTCCTCACCTGCAGCTCCTGGGTCTGTTTTCAGCCTTCCCTGTGCAGCGGCAGCATTGTATACCCCGCAGGGTTGATGAGATTGCTGCTTATATGGGTTTGATCATGAACCAGGTAGGTCTGACCTGAGGAGGATCCTAACAGAGTCATTCTTCCCCACCAGACTTGTGCAGGAATTTGAACTTGAGCACGTTGTGAGTCTGTGCTTCCAACAGTGGAAGTTGTTCTGTGTCTCTGTTTGGCTCTAGTAGCTGCTCTTGGGATACCTGATATTGCAATAAAAGTGAAACAGATTGCAGTGTTTATCAATTTCTAAGGTCCATTACTGCTTTCCTTGGAAAAATAACTAATTTTGCTATCTGGGGTGAAGCAGGTCAACAAGTCTGGGCAGTCTGAGCATGTGGATTTTCCCAGTGATTTCTATTCTCATGCTAATCCTTTGATCAGGCTGGCTGAGTGCTGTTGGAGAGGAGGGGTGTGCACACCGAGGACACTAAAGAGAAGCCATTTTTTGTACTTATTGTTATGCAGATTAGGTTTTCCAGCTGGTTTTTCCAGGTTTTCCAACCAGAATTTGGAGAACCAGATAACCTGAGGATGTGATGCTGCAGGTCAGGAGTCATTTAACAATCCTCACCTAGTTTGGCTGAAACTGTTTTCAGTATTAATTTTGTGGGGTTTTGTTTGTTTTGCTTAGGTTTTATTTTTGTAAATCTGTGTTGTAGCTGAAAAGTTATTGTTATCTTTGCTGCTAAACAAAGTTTTCAATTTTCAAATTTCAATTCAGTTTTCAATTTTTAATTACTATGTTGGGTAAGAAGTGTACGAAGGCAGCAGAACTGAGTTGCTCCTTTGAATCCTTGTACTGTTTCTGTGTGTGCCTTGTTGTGTTTCTCCCACATTGTCTTCGAGCCTTCAATTCCAGCAGTGCAAAAGATTTTACATTAGATTATTGAGTAGTCTATGCATGTTCCTAGGGAGGTGTGTGTGCCACTAGAAACCAGGTAAAAGATGTAAATCACACTCATGAGATTTACTTGTTGTATATTTGTTTTCTCAGATTGTTTTAGAAATATGAAGTAATGGAGAAGTCTGAAGGAGATGCTCCAAGTTAGGATTTTGTTGCACAGAATAGGACAATGCAGCTGTTTGTAGCCTCTCTCCTGTATAATATCCCAAATAATATATAGGGTTTCTGCAGTACAGAGTGCTGGGGCTGTTAAGCACGTTAAGAAGTCTCTGGGTGTTTATTTCAATGGTGTTTTGTGGTTCTGGGGTCTGTGCTCAGTGCAGCAGATCCGCTTACCCATATTTGTATGTAGTGTTGGATTCTTTGGAAGTGTGCAAAATAATTAAAACCCGCCATTTAAACTATTTAGCAAATTGGATTTGCTTTGCCAGCAGTGGGACAGGAAGTTAATCGTGTTTAAGCTGATGTTGACTTTTCCAATCTGATTTTCCCTGGGAAGAAACTTTACTACCTAGTTGTTAAGTGCAGTTAATTACCTCATGATTGGTTAAGCTGATAAACCAAAGCTACCAGGTTTACTGTAATCAGGTTGGTAAATGTGCCAGAGATGTGCTTCCTCGTGCTATTGTCTTGCTTTATGATGAAACCAGTGTTAACTCTCATCATACTCATGATTTGAACGGATTTAGTGCTGTCAGGTGATGATTGTCACTGAAGTTGCCGTTCACTGGATGGTCTTGCTCTGTTCTTAAGTTACACGTGTGGTTCTGGAGTTCATAGTGTCATCTGCTGATATTCTATGAGAATATGGCTCAGCGGCTTTTAACTCATAGTTTAGAAAATAAAATACATCTCCACTTTTTAAAATAGTTGTTTTAGGCACCTTTGTTTTCTTTCGATCTTGTTTCTGTGGCTACGTTGCAACATTTTGAGTGTGTTCTAATGTGGTATGAGGTCAGTGGTTGAAACAATAGTTGTGTATCAGTTACTGATCAATGAATCATTCACTCTCTTGTCATCTCAGTATCTTTTGCTGATGAAGAAGCTGCAATTGCTGCCCCTCCATCCTGTCCCTGGTGTGCCCAGGGCTTTTGCCTGCCTATATCTCAGTACTGATGTTTGTGGGTAGAAAGCATTGATTTTTAGTGTATCCATTATAACTCATTAAGAATCAGAGGAACTGGAGTTTCTCCAATTTCCACCATTAATTCATTAAATTAGGACTTTAAAGAGCACTCTGGAGCCTGGCTTCCTATGGATTTCGGGGTAAAATTAAATGCTTAAATATCCTTGAGGTTTTTTGTTGGATGGAGAGACGCTTGGTCAGCTGCAGTTGTGGCCTTAGGTCTTCTGGCAGTTCTTCCAATGGATGAGTTGTTTAAGATATGTAGATGAAAGGTGGTTTTCTAAAAGCTCTGTCATCACTTACTGGCAGGTTGAGAAAAATCAGTTTTCCCAAAGATAACTTTGATGGCAAGGTGTTAGGTTGTTATGTGTGATTCAAAAATTCTTGTTTCTTACAGAAAGACATATTTAATTCTCTGTGTATTTTGTTATCCGAGAGATATTTATTACTGACTAAAACCATTTCTGTTAATATATTGAGGTTAAGTTGTTGCTTTTTTCCCCTTTAATTGCAGTCACAATGTTTCCTGGCATTTGGGAGATGAACCTTTTGGCCTCCATACTCAGAATGCTCAAGGTGCCTGTGATTTCTCTAGGGAAAAAGAGAAGATACAATGCTTGATGTTTTGAAAACAGTTTGGTTTTTTGATGCTAGCGTAAAACCAAGAAGTAATCCAAATCTAAATGCTATAATTTGGCCATATTCTTACAGACTTCACTAAGGCATAGGCATGGCTATTATGAAGAATGTAGCTGGACAACCCTGTTTGTGCACAATTTTAATTGTTGCAAGAGCCTTTGAGTGTTTGCTGATATTTACCCTTTTCCTCCTTGTTACGATTCATGAATGTCTTCATTAGATTTCATAATAGCAGTCTTGTGCCAGGCTGGTTGTGTTTTACAAGAAGCATCTCTAGAGAGTCAGCTCCTGCCTGCTGGCAACAATCAGTCTTTTAACAGGATGATTTCAGTAGTTTTTAAAATTTATTTTGACTTCAGAAAGACTGTTATCTTGCTCAATAATGCACCTTGCTTGTTCTTCCCTCCAAATTTACTAGGCAGCTGATACAATGTGATGGAATCTTTACAAATCTTATCAGCAATTTTCATATTGACTTTTCATGGACCATGAATACATTTCAGTAGCTGCTTTCCATAACTTGCCCCTATGATTATCATCTTATCCCTTCTACTCTGTCTGGGGTAGAAATGAAAATTGCTGTTTGGGTATCATGATTTGTTTCTAATGCTTATATATGGGTATTTTTATGTATTGATGATGATACCACTTTTGCACTGAAATATGACATGTAGGTTTTTTGTAAGACTCACTAATGAATGAGCAATAGCTGTAAATATTCAGATAAATCAAAAAGAATTCTTTGGCTCAATCTGTAAACCAAAATGTGTCGCTCCTTCCTTGTTTCTATGCAGAGGTGTAATATGTTCACTGGAGGTTGAATCAGTCAGGAGTAGTTGATTTTTATTTCAGCAAAAGTTCTGATAACTTATTTTTGGACGTGTAAGTGAGATTCCATAGTCCTCCTGTTGCACAATGTGCAAGGCGAGCTTCAGATGTAAAGTTCAATCATTGGCAATTGCTGCAGCTTATTTCATTGAAGAAACAGGAACAAAAGTTTGTTTGTAACTATTCTGGAACTGAGAACAAAGGCCACAGGGACCTTTGAACCTTTGTGGCTGTGCATCTGAAGGAGGAATTGTTCAGGAATGGGAAAAACTGCCAGAAGACCACGGATCTGCTTTTCCCGACATCTTTCTCCAGCAGTGTTCAATGACCACATTTAAAGCAAGCAAGGAAAAAAAAAAAAGTTGGTTAATTGGAAGACTCCCTTACTTGTTCTTCCCACCGAGCTCTGATTTGATAATCAAGCATGCAGGGATGGTTATTCTTACTTTTTTTTCACCAAGGCAAGCTTTGAACAAATGAGTTTGTGTGCTCTCTTTTTTGAGAGAAATCTTAAGGATTGATTGCATCCTTAAACATTTTGTTCTCTCTCAAATGTTCTGTGCTAGGGATTCTGGCATGTGAAGCAATTTGTTTCCCCTGCTTCCTGGTGTAGTTCTGACTTCACAATTAGTTTTCATTCACTGGTAGCTGTCTCCTCAAGGAAAGTGGGAGGGAATTATCAGTGTTCTGAAGCAATTGTTACTTCTTTGCAAAATATGTTGACTGGCACATTGGGTCTCCAGTGGGTTGTCCAGCGTGAAGGTTCTGCTGCAGGCAGCGATTTGTGCCTTATCATTCACCTTCATGAATTTTACAAGGCTTAAGCAGAGGATGGTCTGCAGTGGATGAAAAGATTCTCCAAATTGCTTCATGCACAGGGAGAGAATCCACAGTATTGAGACTTTATTATTTTTCCTTGAGTGGGGAACGTAACACACCAGCTGGAAAAACCATGGTTCATTTATATTTCTCATCCTGGACATGCAGCTCATAAGTGTGGTCAGGCATGCGTGTAATGTGCATGTCTGTCCCTCTTTCTCCTGCTGGAGAAACACCCTGTTCTGCTCTGCAGTTCTTTGGACAGAAGGAAAAAGCTGAGTTGAATTAGGTGCAAAACAAGTGGAGGCGCAGAATGAGGCCTGGAATCTGGTTGTCTTCGTGCAGCCACCCTTGGAGAAGATGCTTCACACCAGTTTGCAGGCAGGTGATGTTCGTGGCTGCAGCCACCTGAGAGCTTTTCTTGGGGTGTTCCCTGCATCCCTGGTTCCCAGAAAAACACAGAAGGAATTGGGAAAGCTCCAGATACCAGAAAGAAGAGTTAGCCATCAGGTATGATTTAGCTGACAGATAAGTATTTTAAGCAGTGATTCCTCTCGCTGCTAGAGAGGGAAAAAAATCCATTTCTTTCAAATTATTAGGGCCCTCCAGTCCTTCCCTCCTTTTTCCTTTTCCCTGAGGGATGCACTTCATGGGGTGGCATTCAGGGTGAGGCTGTTGTCATGTGTTTAGCCTGCCTTTTCAGCTGTCCTGAATGTCAGCAGTTCTCATATGTCTTGTCTTGGTTCTTAAAACTGTTGATCTCTTTCTAACCTCTGGCTGCAGTTTCTGTGAAATTAGGCTGGGCTGTAGGGAAATTCAGCTTTGTAAACCTGGCTCCCAGGAGCATGGGAAAACTGTGTGGTGGTTGCCCTTGTCTTTGAAGTTCTTTATGGGATATGAATTGGTTGTCACTGTGCTCTTGACTTTGTCTGCTGTTTAGTTGTGCAGCAGCTTGAGCTGCTCAGGTGACCTATGTTCAGTCATCCATACACAGAACAATTGCCAATTGCATCCATACACCCGTGGATATTTATGTAGTTATGTAGCCATATTGTATTAATTTAAGAAGAATGTAGATGTCTGGAGTACAGCTTAGGAACTTTCTTAACAGTTTCACCTAGATTGCAAGAAAACTTAGTTCTTGCATCCTTTGCTAGAGGTACCCTTTGCATTTCCTGTTTGGCAAATGCCAGGGTTAACAATTAAACCACAATTAACATCTACGATTAAAACAGGAAATGAAAACATATAGATTGCTGTTTTAGAAAACTTAATTTGTCAATTCTTATCTCTAGCAAATGTGTGGAGGAGGGATGCCATATGGCTGCTAAATATAACTCAACTCGTTCCTGAAAGCAGTTGAAAAAGTACAGAAGTTCACAATCTGGTATCCATGTTGTTAATAAGAATGTGCTGCAGACTGGGAGTGCAGACAAAGGTAATGGGGAGAGAGCCAAAAAGTAATCCAATAAAATGTAAGTATTTCCTGTGATAGGTAATGGGAGCTGACACACTGGGGAGGTGCTCAGCGTCTTGCAGACACTGGGCCCTTTCCCAGCAGTGTCTGTGCAGTGGAAGGGTGGCAGGAGCTGCCCAATTGCACCAGTTTTCTGCTCACCACCCTCAAGGTCCAACAGCTCCTATCCTTGTTTGCTTTAAATATTTGCACTGTTGCAGCCCAGTGCTGGGATGGTGGAGAACTCAATCTGCTAGAGCTGTGTGAATAAGATCAGGAAGACAGACCTGTGGTGGCAAGGCTCTAGAATAATTATTCATAATTGTTAATTAATTCTGTTTTTACAATTTTTGTTAATACTAACCTTTTGTGTTTTTTTTAATGTGGACATGCTGCCAAAATACATGTGATCCCATGTTTTAAGAATACAACTATAGTTGAAATGCTGGAGCATTTCTAGTAAATGTTTTCACATTGTATCTGTGCATGCATCTGAAGGAAGTGTAAGTTAGTCATACACTGTGCAATGTAGTATTTCTATGTATTTTTCAGCAGTGGATACTTTTGATTGTGAAATACTAATCTGTAAAGGAGATTAGTAATTTTCTGATGGGAAAACCTGTGAAGAAAGCAGAGCTCCAAAATATTTGTGATTTCCNAAAAAAAAAAAAAAGAATTATCCACCATGCCATACTGTCATTCTTGCTTCTCTTTTTGAATGCAAACATCCAGAATAGGTGTTGAACTGATTTAGCAAAGCACTTCAGTATATGTCTAATGTTACCCTGTGAGTAATCCAAGGACTCCTGATAGGATAAAAGGCATTGCTGAACCGAGGCAGAAATATCTCATAGGAAAAGCTTATCCTGGAAAAGAATCAGAAGAGAAACTGTATTGGTTATATTCCTTCGGGCCGTTAAAATATTTCAAAGGGATGAGTATAGACTTTCTGATGGGGTTTTGGTGGCTAAAAATGCAGTTATGCAAATCACAGCTTGTTGAGGCAGGAAGAACTAATTTATGCACTTGAACATGTGCTCGTCCACTGTTTTTTCTGTGAAGTTGAATTATAGACAAGAAGAATGCGCTTTGTTGTTCTTTAATAATAAATAACAGCATAGCAGTTTTGATCTTCAAAGCACTGCTTAGACCTTAATTAATCTTCATAACAGTCCTGTGAGAGAGTTAAAAATTCTCCTTACCCTCTTGGACAAGTGGCTCCTGAGCATGGAGATGTTGGAGGGTTTGCTCTGGGCCACATTGTCAGGGCCAGCTGGGACAGTTGCTCAGAGATTCCTGGCACTGGGAGCTTTGGCTGCTTCTGGAGCTTCGTTGCTTTTCTCATTTATGTGTTAAAATGTCAGAAAAATTTGAATGCACCAAGAACTGCAGCTCTAAATTATTTTGGATTTCCAACTGAGTGTTAACTTATGCATATGCATATTGGAATTTCCCTGTTGTATATTCCTGTAGGCAGAAAGTGCGAAAGGTTTATGTGTGTGCTGCTGTGTGGGAGCAGGTATGGAAAACTGCACTTCAGAAAGCCTGGGTCACAACTTTGGTGTGACAAGATGGAAAACAAAAATATGTAAGGCCTTGGAGTCTGTAGGACACATTATAAATACATAGAAAGTGCCTCTCAGTCTACCTTCCCTAATCTTCCTAATTATTTGTGTTTAAAATAAGAAGAGAAATTAATGTAGATGTTGATTTTCACGGTTTTTCCATGGTAATTGCTGATTGCAGTTTTAGAAATATTTAGACCATACATTGCCTACATTTGGAGAAGAAAATAAGAATGGCAAAATGAACTGAGATTGTTCAACTTGCCTGAAGAAACAGTTCAGAAGGAATTATAATGCAAATTCTTAAAATAATCCTGTGTGACCAGTGGGATCCAGTCTCATTACATGTGCTTTTTTCTCACAAACAGCATTGAGAACTGGTTACTACTGCAGATAAGGAACCCAAAACATGAGCTGTCAGGAGAAATGCAGAGATGTATCACAGTATTCACATCTGTGTTTGCTTCTGACATAACAGACCCAAGGGCAGAATGTTTAATGTTTTGTTCAATACTGTGTAAACTCAAATTAGCTTTTCAGAAACTGGGATGCTTCAATACCATGAGTAGCCCCTGACTGGTGTTTTTGTACTGAACTCTGAATGCTTTGACGCTGTAATTTCTGCATGAGGAATGAATGTGAGGACTGGCTGGTGAAGCAGAAAGCTGACAACCCATTAAACAGGTCTGAAGGATTCCTCAGTGTGAAGAGCAAAGTCAGCAGAATCCAGGAGCCGAATGCCAAAAAAGCCTGGCGCACTTAACCTGGTGACCTTGTCATTTTGGAGAAATCTGGGAGGATGATGCTCCCAGCGCTCTTTGGGTGAAGGTCTTTTTAGGATCCCCTCCTGGGCCAATTATTTGGCCCATGGGTTCCCAGGAAGAATCTGTGAAGTGTTTAAATGTCTTTTTAAAATTCAGTAGAAATGCAGTGACTTAGGCTGCCTGAAGGGTCCATAAGGATACTGCAGTTTGTTTTGGATGCAAGGTGCAAATAAAATGCTGTGAGAAGTTTCAAGAGTTCTGAACTATCAAGCCTGATCTTATATTCTACTGTTAAGATTTTTATTAACAAAATTTTGCAAATAACATGTTTAACTATGTTGGATTTATGTGTTCTCCCACGTTTTTGATACATTAGAACAGTAAATCTTGATTTAACAGAGGACAGAATATATCTTCATTAGGGAACTGAAGCCTCATAATACATACAATGCACGAGGTGTAAAATCTTCCCTAGGTCTTCCTTCTCTGACTTTGTTACTTCATTTCTGGAGGCTTCTCAGAGGTGTTCAGAAGTGATAAATTAAACATCAACAAACAAGTTGGAAAGTAATTTGTGTATTTTAGTATCCCAGGTACTGTGACAAAAAGGAAAGGTTTTGATTGCTGAATAAACCTGTGGTTCTGGACCAATCATGTCTGATAACTGATAAGTGAAATCCCGTGACGTAACCTTTGGGACAGGCAAAGATCTGCTGCTTTCTGAAGCACACACTGCAGTGCTTCTGGTTAAAAATTACTGCAATTATTGAACTTGCCTACCTTTCACAAGTTTTTAAAGCTATTTGTGCAAATAGCAGTTTCAGTGAGATGACAGTAAGACCCAGGAGATGTTTGTTGTGAGGTTTTTATGCCTCCTTGAACTAATTTCTGACCCTAATTGTGTGCATACATGTGTAGTGTTTCTGCATCTCCTGAGAAAAGTCTTTTCTTCCCTCCCTGCAAAGCATTCATCATGCTGCACCAGAGCCAGCTTCTGGGAATGTGGTGACACTCATATCTTCTTAAAATGAAGAAAAATCTCGTTCCTCGTTAGCATTACTGATAGTTTACCTACCTAATAGAGACTTTTAGAAATGAAGGTGGAGGTATTTGAAATGTTAATTCATGGGCATGTATAGATGAGTTAAAGTATTCACTTCTAAGCCTTCTAATTCTTGCCTGATATTTTATTAGCACATTGCTAGATAAAGTACTGTATGAGGGACTAGACAGTGTATGGATGAGATTTAAAAGATCTCACTGTTATATCTAATTTTCCTAACTTAATAGGCAACTTGTTCTCTCCCCAGATGCTGCATATTCTAAATTGGACTAATCTGTGTGGTGCTCAAATCCATACAACAGGCCTTGTAAAACTCAGGGAAGCGGTGCATGGGTTTTCTCCAGTTGGTTCCACAGCTCTAGAGCTCAGCAAGTCCAGCAAATCAGTAACTTTGAAGAACTTGGGTTGTTCTTGTTGCTTTAGACAGTGGCAAAAAAATAGTCTTTGTTTCAAGTGGAAATAATCTGTGGGTTCAGTGAGTGTGGTCTTAACTCTGCTCGTATCAGTGGCGCTGTTTTTTTGTGAAGTAGATTGACGCCTTCCAAGCACTGGACTCCTGCCCTGTATTCACCTGATGTTCAAAAGGATTAATGCATGGTCATTGTGTGGATTTTCTTGTGTCACTGCTTGTTCCAGCTTGTGTGGGGAAATCCGGACGATGTGTAACTTTAGAGAATGGTTTTTGAGAGATGATTTGAGAAGGTTGTTTGCTGACTGACATATGGTGTGGCATATGGTGCTATTTACCACCTCAGAGTCTGAACTTACAGGGAAAATGATTTTCTTTTTTAAACATTTAACTCTATTAAGTACTTGTAGACATCTTCCAGCATTGCCCTGGCCAAGTCAATTTACACTTTCCTTTTATTCTGCTTGTCCCATCTGTTTGTGACTGTTTGTTTTCTTCCTTTTTTTATTCTGTAAATAGATTTTAGAGTTTCAAGGGCTGAGGATCTCAGTTGCATCAAGCACTTTTAGCTTTTTTACCTGCAGCCTCCAAGGTGTCTTTTCTCAGACCTTCCTATGGTATAGAAATGGAAGCCAGACCAACTGCTGGGCTGGAAAAAATGCCCTCTAAGACAGACTGGTGTAACATCTTCTTTCCAAGTCATCCTAGTTGTTCTCTGGAATAGCAAACTTCTGAAACAGTGTTAGTGAAGATGATGATGTCAAGAGGTGCCATTTTTTTGTTAAAAATCTGGTTTGTAGGGGGAGAGGAAAAAAATAACACAGGACAAATTGTTATCTTAAAACTTGGGCAAATGGAGCTTTGAGATGATGGAGTTTCTGGAAGTGTGCATCAGTTCTTTTTGTCCTGGTGGGACATGTTGAAATGAAAAGACTTCAAAGGGAGAAAAATACTCTGAGCTTTTCCAGGCACAGCTCCTGATACCATGGAAGTTGCTGGTGGGTTTGCTGTCTTCCAGCTGGGCCTGTGTAGGTATTGCAGTGAAGATACTATTTATTTGCTTTTATATTATTGCTTTTTCAACAAATACTTTAAGTTTCTTCCTTTTATATGCAGAACTGCAAATCTTAAGAACATGAACAGAAGTGAAACAAATGCTGAAGTGTAGAATTACATAAAAGAGACATGAAAAAAGCACGTGAAATATGCAGGCAGATGTAGAATGACTTGTGTTTTGTGAGCTTGTTTCCATCTCTCTGGTTTATATTAGTGCCATTTCTCTAGCAGAGGCTGCAGTTTTACAGAAAGAGAAATTAGGAATGTATACAAACACTTTGAGAATGTTTCCTCTGCTCTGATTCTACTTTTGCCTCTTCCAGTCTCATTGGGATCGTTCTCATTGAAGTGGGGGTCTACCTCCCCATAAAACAGTCAGGTTCTGTCCCACTTCCTTCTGAGCAATCAATCACCTTGTGAACATTCCTGTAGAGAGAAAGCAGTAAATGTTTCTCCTCCCGCATTCCTCGCCTATGCTACTCTGCCTTTTCCTTTTCTTTTCTTCCCTGAGTTATAAGGAAATGGTGGTCAAAGCTCTAAGCCATAAGCCTGTATAGACTACTATAACTGCTGCTTAAATATTAAGGTGGTAGAAGATTTTGAAATTAAGGTCCAGTCTCCACCAGTTTCCTGTATTTCCACTCTATCTCATCTATAGAGACTAGAGACTCTCGTTCCAGGATGCTAAATGTTGGTACTTGTAATATTTTCAATGCAAATGGTAAGCAGTGTGTAAAGGAAAGGTTTTTTTACTTAGGTTATAAAGTTCTTTGTGATGCGAGGCTCTTTCACACAATAGAGAAAAGTATTCTCTGCTTATTTGAAGCTTTGCAAAGATTAAGAGGTTCTAAATAGAAAAATCTGTATGGATTTGTCATTTATAAATTTGTTTCTTCAAACTGGTGTTTATAATATGCAGAAGAGATTAAGGATGTCAGAAATGCACAATAAGGAGGAGGCAACGTAGGTGTCTAGTCTGATGATTAAAAAATACAGAAGTCAACTTTTGGAGGCTTTCTTAACTATATAAAACATCCTTGTGAAAGCATTTAAGTGAGGGCTGGTTTTGCTTAGAGAGGCCATAGATTTAAGTAAGCTTAAAATGTAAACACAACTACATGTCTTCATGGAGGCATAAACCAACATGCCTTACATGTTCCCCTCTTCTCTCACTGGGGCTTTGTGCTCTCCGACATTTGCCAAACGACACCTTTTTGTTGGTAATCAGAATTGTCAGCATTTTGAGGTAAGTTTGACTGTGTATTGCATTGCATACTGAATGTTATGTGATTAAAAATTGGTGCCATAGTAAAATCAGCTGATCAAAGGGTTCCCTGCCTGAAGGAATATTGCAATGTCATTGGTCTGGTAATCTGCTCCTTTTCCTGTCTATAGATGTTCTTTTACAGGATCTTGGAATTCAGTGGAGGTGGAAAATGACACACCAAGCGGGAGAGACCTTGTGCTCGCAGCTCAGCCATTCCAAAAAGAGGGATAGCACAGGAAGCACAGGCCTCCATAAGGGCTACTGCCTCAGTGCTGCTGGTGTTGAAGGGACATCTTTGTGATGTTAAATGTCACTGGGACCCTGCTGACACTCAGCTGGGAGTTCTGCCCACAGCAAGAATATCATTGACACACACGGTCCAGGTGTGCCAGTGCCTAACTCCGCTGGCTTTCTGTAGTGAATGTATGTCCATGAGGAGTGGATTCCATCAAGGCTTTGGCTGCCTCCAAACCAATGGACCAGCCAATTTAAGGTGTCAGCAGAAAGGAAATGTATTTGAGGTTCACCAGACTCAGTTCCAGTTGGTATTTTCTTGCAAAGCCGAATTCCCTTGAGTTTCGTCATCAGAGCACCAGCTGCCTGCCAGGGGCACAGCTGTAACCCAGCTGTATATTGCAGCCATGAACCTCTGTCTCTGTCTTTTGTTCATTGCTGTTACATTTTTCAGGATTTATCAGATTCTGTATGTTTTACTAAAGTGTGGCAGAGATGTCTCATTCACTTCCCTCAAGATATTTCTTTGTCAAACTGCAGAATGTGCTGCTTTGCCTTAGCAGAACCTGAAGGCTGAATTTGAACATTTTTGTAAGGTTCTGAAAATAAACCTTTTTGAAGGTTAAAAAAAAAGAGTTGCCAAATGAATTTCATGCTATTTTTAATTTAAAATAATTTATTTATTTAGCCATGTTATTAGATGCTTTTTAGGTTGCATTTTTTCCTCTTCCTGGTGTTAAAAGGGAAGATTAAATGGCCTTGTTCTGGAAGTGGGGATAAATCTCTCTGAAGTGGCATTAATAAATCTTTCCTCAGACTTGATGTCCATCCTTTGGAGGAAATGTTTACAGAGCAGAAACGTTTTTGCGTCCTTTGATGTGTAAGGGTTTGACATCTCCTCAAACTCACTGTTGCTTTAAATAGCCCCAAATCACTACTTTGAAGCAAGAAGAGCAGGAAAGGTGAATGACTGATGAGACAAATTTCCTTAATAACTTCCCATTTAGCCAAAAGATAAACTTTTTTTCATCTAACATTCTTCATTTATAGCAAGACTGACCAACAGAGACCCATGTTAAATGTTTCTACAATGCTCCAAATCACTTTTCCCTGTGGCTTGTTTTTTTTTTTTTTTAATCAAGTTACAAATGCAGATTCCTGAAGTGCTTTTATTGAAACAAGTTTATTTTATGCTAATTAAAAATATAGGGCTGCTACTTTATATTGCCAGCTTTTGAGGGGCAGGTCTGCAGTGTAGAATTGAGGCAACTGGGTTTTGCTATTTTTTAAAATTTCTTGTGGCAGTCTCTGAAGCTTTTCTGGTTAACTTTGAGTGGATCTGTGCTGTTGTCCTTTGAAGAACTGAGCAGTATGTTTTCATGGTATATTTTGGGTGCAGCAATCCTGCACATGCCCTGCACAGTTCAAGCCTGGTGTGTACCATGACACCTCTAAGGTGTAAAATCCACTATTTTAAATACAAAATATGTTAAAGAATTGCTGTTGCTGAATAGACACCTATCAAGGTGAGTGGCCTTTAAAATGCAGTTTACCTGTTGAGGGTATCTGTCATCTGAATGTTATCAACATATTTCTGAATTACAGAATTGTAGGGAGAGCAGAGAGGGTTGAATCTTTGAGTAAGTCTGACAGTTTAAATGTTATTGACCAAAAACATATTTATGTTCATTCAGCATGAATGTTCTCCTCTCTAAGAGCCACCATCTGTCTCATTTCTTCTGCATCTATGGGTATTTTTTTGGTTTTTTTTTCTTTAACTCTCAGTAGACTTATTTTTAGAATCTGTATTTGGTGATTAGTAGTTGTGGTTTGTTGCAGGTTTTTTTCTTTTTAAAAAGAAAAGAAATTTTCAATTTATTACTTAATATAATTTTTAACTCTTTCCCCCGGTGGTTTGATACTCTCCCAGTGTTTGGTGATGGTATTGAACTGTGAGCCATCAAGTTATTTCAGCTGCAGTGAGAGATTATCATCTTCTCACTGCCTCTTGCTATCCCCCCCAGCTGGCAGACTCCTTAACCGAATTCTGCCAGAGCTCTCTGGGTTAGCAATACCCCAGACCGTGCTGAGAAGTCCAGGGAGTGAATCCCAGCTCTTCCTGTCATGTTGGGCCAGCCAGCAGCAGCAGCATTGAGTTCAGTATTAACTTTAATTTCTGTTTGTCTTTCCTGCAGTTGTGCTCCTGCTGACTTCAAATGGGTTTGAAATTGTTCAGCATTTAGGAAGAAGCAGCAGTATATGGTAAAACCAACACTCAACAGTGTAGTGGTTCAAAGGTCTCCCAAGCCCTGAAATAGAGGTCAGAATGGGAAAACTTTTAGAGGGAATTCCAGTCGCTGAAGTCTTGGAAAAAAACACCCCCAGTGTAAATGGAGATTTGTTAGGAGCAAAAAATCTTTGGTATGTCAAGCAACATGCTGCAAATAATGTTGCTTATTAGTTTATTTATCTATTTAATCTCTGCCCATGGGATTTCATAGTTACCTGCTTTTTGGAGATAATTTTTAAAGGATATTTTCATTTTTCATGGTTTCTTTTTAGAATTGTTAAAGCATCACTTTTCAAAGAATCACAGAATATTCTGAGTTGGAAGGGACCCACAGGGATCGTGAAGTCCAGCTCTTAAGTGAATGGTCCATACAGGGATTGAAGCCACAACCTTGGCATTACTAATTTTGCACACTGCTTTTAAATGTCTTTTTCTCTTTTGAGAAGAAAGCATTCATTATATGGCTTGTGATGTGAGGTTTGTAGAACTCAGTGGAATGAACATGACACAGCTTGAAATGATACAGTGGAAAAAAATCCCTGGCTCAAGGTAGTTTTAAAAACAAGTTAAGTAATTTTCTTTGCCTTTGACTGATGTTAATGTGGTGCTTTGGTGGTTTTTTCCCTTTTTGTTACTCCCTTAAAAGCTTCAAGGAGCTACCAGGAATCTTGTAGCCTTCAGAAAGCACAGTGCCTTCATGTGTAGCTGAAATTTCCCAAGTAGAATCTTGTCAGCTTTAAACAAAGAGAGAGCGAAGGATCAGGCAGGTGTCAATAGTGATTGTTTCAATCATCGTTTTCATGGCTCCTGTGTAAGTACCAGGAGGATGTGTTGCAGAATATTATTTAGGGTGATGAACCCGAGGCAAAGAAGGATATTTTTAATTCACTGTTTGAAGGAGTCATTTTGTGGCTGTGAGGATGTTTGAGACAACATGAGCCATGCCTGAAACCAACTTGTTTTCCTATTGTAGAGCTGTTGGTGATTCACCTGCATTTTGTGACACGTTGGTTGCGGCCTTCATTAATGAGCATTTTAAATGCTTTAACTGAGCTTTTTCACATAATTTGTACATTCAGAAACTTTTAAAATGCATGGAGGGGATGGGGAATAATGTTTTTCACAGTATTTTAGAAAAAATATAATCACTGTCATTGAAATTTTGCATTCACGACCAACAGAACTTTAGGGCTGTATCTTTCTCCTCCCATCGTTTTATTTAAAGACTTTTTTTATAGTTTGTTCCAGTTTCTTTTCTTTTCTAATAAACCAGTTGGTGTCCAAGTTAAATAATTTGACCATCTTGTTTTTAAAATTGCATTTTTAAAAATCCTTTGCCTGGTTTGTCTGCAATAAAAGAGAATCTGGCCAGCCCTTTCCAGCTCTGGGGATGAGCTACAGTGACTTCATGGGAAAGGGAAAGCTTTCAAGTGAGTGGGTTTTGCTTAGCTCCCCTTACAAGCCTTCACACTTCTGGAGGTGCAGAAAGCCAAATATTTCAGCAACAATTTGCTTCGTTTCCACTGCTCATTGAAGTTGCAGATGCACTTGATTTAGGATGGTGCTCCAACACTGCTGAACCATCAGCACAGCCCCACGGGTTCAAGGGAATGCATGGATTTAACTTGAAGCATATTCTGAGCTGAAATGGAACGTAAACCAGGATATTATTGGGTTTTGTCAATTCTACCATTGCTCTGTACTTTTAAGAGTGAAAGGGCATTTCCTCCATGCTTGATTATTCTTCTTTGTTACCTTTTAAGATTTAGATATTTCTTTTTTTTTCTGAATAGGAAACCTTGTAGTTCTTCCCCATTTCTGTAGTTGAACCACATAGAAATTACTTCTCTAAGATAACATATGAGAAAAAAAGTGGTTTGAGTTCAGTCTGAGCAGGAAGACATCTCATAACATTCATAGCTCAAGGGATAAAAAGAGAGTTTAGGTCAGAAACCTGCCAGGTTTGAGTGACTCCACTGTGTTGACCTTCCTCTACTCATCAAGAGATGTTGAAAATCTGTTTGAGTTCAGGCCACAACACTAGTTCCATTTTTCCTCTTCTTTTTCCTTTTATATGAACAAAATTTTGAAGCTTATATTGTCTGGTCTTGCCTCTTTAAATATAGATTATTTTATCTGACAAATGCAGGATTTTGGCTGCACCTTCTCTTCAGCGACTTGTGTATTTAAGAGGAGGTCACCACTTGAGCGTGAGAAAAAGTGGGTTATTGAATTGCAAAAGAGCATACTTGTCTCTTTGAATTCCTTTGAGAACAGCCTACTTTATGTGTATTGCTTTTTGGAATTGGCCCATGCATTTGGCGAGCACAAATGGAAGTGGGTAATAGAGCCAAAATATTGTACTCACTCTTCCTTAGTGCTGCATTCTGGAGTGTGTCTTTAGGTTTTACTGAGGTTATTAGATTATTAAATTAGTGAAATGTGTGTTTGCATGTATTGGAAGGAGCTTTTAATAGTCCACTTTGTTTCAGTGTTTTTGGTGACTCAGAATTTTTCACCCTATAGTCACATTGAATAAATCATGGCATTAAAGTTCTTCTTTTAAATTACAATAATTTATGCCTTGCAGCAAATACTTTAGAAAGATGAACTCTTTTAATTAATAACTTTGGAGACCTGTGTCCGTTTAGCATGTTGTAGTTATGATTTGTTTTCCATGGATATTAGAGCAAAACAGTGGTGGCAGTTTATGATGCAAACGGATGTCCTCAATACAGAAAAAATAGAACAAGGATATATATTGAGGGGAGAATTCTCATTATTGTCATGAAATTTAGCATTGCTTTCTGCTTCCACTGAAAGTTTTAGGAGCACATATTCAAAGACCACAAAGAAGCACTGGGCATACAGAACACATAGAAAAGAATTTTGAACTATTACCTGGAAAAAGAAAACCTGTGCATTTCCTTTCTTTCCTGACTTTCCTCCAGCTGCTGTTGGTGACGTCAAAATAAACTCTGACTTTTGGGCAAAGATTGTGGGTTGGATCAGATGCTTATTCCAGCTGCGAATACCTTGTTTATTCTGAGGCTTGCAATCATTTTTGTTTATTGCATGGAGTTCATCCTCCCTCCCTGGTTTCCAGCTACAAATGAGGGTTCAAACACGCCCTTTCCTCCTTTTCTGTGTGTAGAATCTGTTCCCATGATCGATGGAGTCAGAAACGCTCAGACCAGACTCCGAGCTGCTCATAAAACCAGCTGTGTCTTGGAAAATAGGGTCTGGAGGCCTCAGAATCAAATGTTTCTCTGCATTACTTCAAACATAAACCTCCAGCAGCTCATCTTTTATGATTCTGCACAGCACACTTTGGGTTTTAAAAGCTCCAGCAGATATGAAAGCATTGATTATTGGAAAACTAATCACTCCAAATTCATCTGGCATTTCAAAGGCTTTCTCTAATTGAGCTGTTTAGGAAGCTGGTTAATCAGAAGATATGCAGTGATAAAACCCATTTTCTTTTAATTCATATGTTGCATATTTGATACTTAGAAATAATAGGGAGACTAATAACTGCAGAATGTTCCAAAGGGAACTATAAGAAAAGCATAGGAATTTTCCTTCCTAAAAATTGAATTTCTGGGCTGGCAAATGAGTGTTCTCTTGATTCCCAGACTGATATTTAAAATGTAGTCAACTTTGCAGTATCATCCTTGTTTTGAGGCATTGTCTGCCAAGGGCTGTCCAGATGTTATTTCATCTTGGGATTATTTTTTATCCAAAACATAGTTATTTAACTGAAGTCAAGCACTCAATTACCTGGACCTGGCTCAGTGAGATTTTGCCAAAGAAAGGTTTCTAGAGAGTTGCTCCCCGGCATAAAACTGTTGATGTTCTATTTCTCAGCTCCTTGTTCTTTAGTTTACATACTACTCTTTTATATATATATAAAGTACATCTATTCTCTCTATAAAGAAGCTCAAGGAAGAACTACTGAGTTGTAAAACTGCATTAAATTGAATGCTGCTTAAGAGGCTGCTGCAGCTTCCAGATGATTTAACAACAGTCTGTGGTGGTTAAGCTGCAGAAGTCACATATAACTATTTTTTCCAAAGTATTTTTGTCATGTTTATTTTTAAATTGCTTATTTCCTAGTATTTTAAAGTCTGACTGTTCAGTTACATCTTATCTTGTTCTTTTGCATAGTACATACACAAAATACATAAAACTTTGCAGTTGTGGCTTTAGTGTGGAACAGGAAGTGGAATATTCCCATCTCTCATGCAGAGGTTCTCTGTAGTGAGGTTTCAGTTCATTGCCCTCCCTGGAATCAGATTCTTATAAATGACCCCCTTGTATGTGATGGCTGAAAAAATAAATAGAATAAATAGGAAAATGAGAAATTTTGGGGGGAGGTTGGGGTACAGAGGTTGGTAGCCAATACTGCTGACTTCCCCCTTACGTTTAAATTGTGAAGTCTTTGATGGAGAGTAGGGATTGGGGGATGAGATGGAATTTAGCTGAGCATGGTGCTGTCTCATTTTCCTTGATTTACATTGTATATCTGCAGAGCAGAAGGACACTCGAAAGAAACATGCTCTGCAGTGATACCATTTTGAGCTGCTGCCTCCCAGCACTGCCCTGGAGGCACCATGTCCTCCTGAGGAGGCACCAGGCACATCTGAGTTATTTAATGCAAACTAAAGGTGTCTGAAGGAAGGGTCATTCCTACTCCCATTCTAAAAAGAAGACCAAACTACTGAGTTTCATGGGCCAGTTTGCTTAAACTGACGCATCTTTATGGATTTTTAGTGGAGCTAAAACCAGGTGTGCATCTAGTCCTTGCTGTCTCTGGAAAAACTGCATCACAATAGTGTAGAACTGTGTGTATATGTTTATAGTAATCCATTAAGAACCACAAACCACACACTGTGAATACATTTACCTAAAGCATTGTTTAGCGTTCTGCTCTGATTTCTCTTAGTGTTCCACTCTTACTTTTTTACTGTTGATTTATTTACAATTTCTTTAATATGTTGAGTTCTAAGCCCACTTAAATGAAAGGCAGCATAAGATCTTTCTGCCGAGGTGGCCATTATGCCTTGAAAGTACCGAGATTTCTTGTTTTGGCATTAAATTCCAAACTTTGGCATAGACTGTAGGTGTTTTAGAGATTTGTGTGAGATACCAGATCTTCTGGACCTGGGAGGCAACGAATTGGAGATTACCTGGAATATTTTGACCAGAACTCTGTTCCAGGTTCTGTATTTAGCTCAGGTTTTTGCCATGGATATGTCCAGACAAAGAGCTTTGCTCTGTAATGGTGGATCCTGCCAGCCAGTTTGGCTGTTTTCTGAGAGACCAGAAGAACCTGAACCAGGATATAATTCATTTTAACTGTTTGTCTCTCACAATCTGTAAACAGCTCCTCTTACAGGAGCTGTGGTTCGTACAGGAATTAATAACTGAATAGCTGAATTCAACTTGTGTAAGTAACCAACACATCAGGAACAAGCACCTTTCAAAAGTCTTTGTGTCTTTCTCTAGTTAGCTTGCTTTCTTTTCCTATAGGTTTTTAGTTCGATATAAATACTTGGAATTAGGTTTTTTTCACGGTTTAGCCTCTCACTAGTTCTAATGGTGCTGTTGAAAATAGTGAAAATCTTTCTGGAGAGAGATATTCAGGCAATGTATGTGTTAAGCCTCTTGCTTGCAAGCTCTAATTCCAAATCAGCATCCTATACAGATCTGCTGCTACATTTCTGTAATCCTAAGCAGTTCAGGATTTTTTTCCCCCTTCAGAGGAATTTTATTTATTTTTGGTGTGTGGAAAAAAAATTAAAAAAATCCCCTTTTGCTCTAGTGTGAATGACAAGTCATTGTTATTGTCTACTCTCAGTGGGTTACTTGCATATAAATAAATTACGGGGGATGGGGAAATAATCTTTTGTTAACATTGCATTCTGTTTCTCGTGGCTGCTATGGCAACAGATGAGCCAGTGCTGGTGTGGAAAAGCTTAATGGCATAGCAGAATGGAGTGAAGAATTTAGCAGGAGGAAGAAGGGAAGAGCAGAAATCCTTCAGCAATGCTGTGAAATGAGTCGCCAATTAAACCGCAGATGGGGAAGGGCTTCCACGAGTATTTACAAATTATTGAAATCAGATTTTGGTGATTATGTTTGGAGCAGGAAGAGTGACAGACTGTAACTTTGGGGTAAATTAGACTGTGTGGTTTGCAGATGATTTGGACCTTTTTTGCCCCCCACCTTGCATCAGCTCCTTTGTGTAGCAGTAAAGGTGGAATTTGCTGTCTTGGGTATTTCTTAAGTGGAGTCCTCAGTGGCTGCACCACTAATGTCTTGCCTCTGGACATTGCCAACAAAAGGCAGTGAACGATTTCTGTCCCCTGCACTTCTAAGATTTTGGGCTGTAAGAGGTGCCTTTTTCTGTTTTCTTCGGCTCGGCTGCACCCTCCTTTATAGGATAAATAGTTTTGACTCTGCTTTTTTCTTTTAATATTCAATAGTAGAAAGCACCTCTCACACACTTCAGAGCTTGTCTGGAGTAGCAGTCTGGGTCATAAATCAAGATTTCGTTGTGAAGGGAAGATTTTATTGGGATGACTGCAGAATGTAATCTTGTGCCATGCCTGGATTTAGGTGATACTTTGAACTTGATAAATGTGATGAGCCCTGTTCTGATCTTGGCTCATTCATGGCCCCTACTTTTTAACTCACAGACTTTGGTTGGGTACTGGGATATTTCCCTCCACATCTGTTCTGGCATGATTTCTATTATCCTGAGACAGGGATTAATTTGAGGTCTTGGGGAGAGTACTTGTCATCTCAAGTTCCTAGTGAAACATCAATCGGGCATTATAATTGCTACTCCAGTGGGAGTGTTTGTGCTAAGGAGAACATTCCAGAGCATGGAATCTTCTCTGCAGACACTTCACCCAGAGCTTTAGCATTATGGATGGCATGTAATGGAAATGGTTCCAGAAGTTTGTAATTGGATTATTTACTGTCAGTAAATAGTGCCAGACAGTGCAAATTGCACAGATATGAAGTTTTTAGCAGTACAGGTTTTCAAAAGCCTGGAGGGAAGGAATATTGGGCATGAGAGGAGAGGTAGAGGGAGGGCTTTGCCAAGAGCAAGGGAAAGCTGAAGGGAAAATCAGTGGAGGATGTTTAGAAGGCTGTCAGAAAGGGACAGAGGAGTGACAAGAGGCTTATTTTTTATTTTAGTGGAGAGACAAGAACACTTCTGAAAGATTTTTAGCAAGAAAAGTTAGAGATGGATAAAGGATCTTAGGTGAAGAGTGTTTTGGCCAGACTGGATAAGGATAAAAAAAAAAAAATACTGTAGGGGAAATCACTGATGCTATGGGTGATGCTTCCCTCTTGAAAACAGAAGTGCTGGGGGAGAAGGTAACAAGCTACAGGAGGCAGAAAAATGCCTTGATCAATGCAGACACAAATTGTAGGGAATGAAGTATCCTTGTATACCCTAAAAGGTCCTTTTGGAGATGCTGTTGGCACTTTAAAAGCTTCAATCTGTATTGTCTCTTTTCAGATTTCAACTTCAATATTTAAGGGGGTTGAACAATGTGGCTTGACTCTTGTCAGAGCTGGCTGAGGGCTTTTCTGGGTTGCTTTATGTTATGGTATTTCTGATGCTCCACTTGCAGGCAGAAAAATACCTGAGGTTGCTTTGTGAGTGTTGAAATAGATGGTGATAGAAACAGGGGGAGAAGAATTAAATGCAGTGAAAAACCAATTTTTATGTGTTCTCCAAAACCGAGCAGAGTTGTAAATACTGGGAAATTAAATTTGTGCCTCTGCTATGTGCTGTGAGCTTGTTAAAATGAGTCCTCTGTCCCCCCTGGGCAAGGAATGTGTCCTTGCCATCCTCTGGGAAAGAAGTTTGCTTTGACAAAGTGAGAGGTTTTGTGGGGTCTTACGTGCCCTGCTTGATTATCAACTCCTCTGGGGAGAGATAGAGCAAATGTATAAAGGACTGCTGATTTCCATTTCAAGACAGGCCTTGCAATAGGATGTGGGAGGGAAATACTCTTAGGTCCTTTACAGCCTAATTCTGCTCATGGAATAGCCTTGCTTTGCAAGATTCAGTGGTTTGAGATGTGCCCCGAAGGATAAGGCTGAAAGGCTTCACTGTAGGATTAGTCCTAACTCAACTGAGGAAGGAGACCCATCATCTTGCCTGCATCAACTTTGTTAGTCTTGGAAATAATTTTTGTCATTGTTTGAAGGAAAGTCCCATTAAATAATGTATTTCAAACAGTACTGCTGTGCAAATGATTAATAGTAGCAAATAGTAGCTACTATTAATCATTTGCACCTCAGATTATTCCTGGCTCACCATTTCCTTTCTCAGCTGTACTTGTAAGAAGTGTATTTCATCCCTAGACACGTTCTAAAAATTGTTTTCTGCTCCATAAACCAGCACAGTGCTGAATCTCTGATTTGAGCAAGAAGCACCTTGTTAGAGGTGATGGTAAATGAAGGTAAATTTTCTTGCCTCTGACAAAGTTGCCCCTTCTCTTAACATCATTATACCATTCCTGCTAAGGCTGGCCTTCTTCCCAGATAACTGAAAAGCAAAAATATTTCTGAAGAGTTCGGATTTTGGCTTTGGAAGTAATTTAAACCAAACCAAATTGCAGATATGGATTTAAAAATGGAATATTTTTGCAGCACCCACTTCTATTACAGCCTTTGACGAATCAGCCTCTGTGTATGTGGATGTGGGATGTGCTGAATTTGTGCTACTCTCTTGATGGAGGACAGAATTGACTATCAGAAGAGGGGTAAAACCATATATAGAAAGAGTTTAAGTGCTACAGGAACTTCATACAGTTACTTACAGCATGTTTTATTTGTTGAAGTCAGGATTTTGTAATTACTGAGCTGCTAACAATGCTGTGAGATAATAAGGAAACTGTCTCCAGTCTGGACATGGAAAACCAAAAGCATAGAAGAGAGAAACTGTAATCATTTGAAGTCATTGCGAAATAAAGCTGCTCAGGGAAGCCTTTCCTGTGTCAAACAAAAAATGAGTCCAGAGCCTGAAATACCAAACAGGGATGCCTGACTTGGAGAATGCTCTCTGTGAAGTTACTCTCATTTTCTAGCAAGAATCCTGCTGGATTATAGTGTTGGTAATAAATTGAACCAGAAAATGTTCATTTCCTGCTTTACAGCCATTTGCACAGAGTTTTCTCAGTTCTGAGTAACTACTCCAAAAAACTCCCCCCAAACAAAAGGCTGTTGGTTTTTGTTCAGATTCTGAGCCTTCATATGACACTTCATTGTTTGGGTGTTTGCCTGAGTTTGTTGGTTTTGGGTTGTGTTTTTTCCTGATTGGACTGGAGGGACTGCACTGAAGAAGTTGTTTTGAATTTTGTTCATTTTCACAGCCAACTAAGAACTCTTCTGACTGAGAGACACCTTCAGCCTTAGTTCTTCTTGTGCCTGGATCTGCTGCAGTACTTGTGTTTGGTTATTGCAGGATTACCCTCTCTAGCCTGTATTTCCATACCCTAAATCTTGCCCAACTGCCTGAAATGTGGATGGACAGTTCAGTACATATGTTTTCTGTGGAAAGGGAATTGCTATTTTTGGCTCCTTGCCATCCTTGACTTTTAATACCATGAGGGGCAATCTACAGAAAACCCATTTTGAGCAGTGTACCATCAGCATTGCTCACAAATGCAAAAAAAAATACTCCTTTTTACCTGGCAATTCCTTAATATACAGGTATAGCAGCACACCTGGAAGGCCTTAAAAAGCTAGGCAGGATGAGACATGGCAAACCCCTTTTGTCTGAACATGTTTCAAATTCTTTATTGAAGAGAAAGCGTTTGTATGTTGCTCTCCAGAAACTTTAATACTCCCTGCTCTTTCCAGTGCTCCATTGGGTTTTGTAAACTCAGGAATATTTTGTTACCAGTCAGAATGCTTTTTATCTTTATTCCATATGTTTTTCAGTGTCTGCAGGTTGTGACACTCAAGTGAATGTGGTTTTAAGCTTTTAAAAAAACAGCTTAAAAGAAGAAAAGAATGAGACTGGTGCTAATTGTTGGTTTCTTACAAGCAGGGCTTTCCTGCAGAGTAGTGGCTTGGGGGTGTTCAGGTGAAATTCTGCACTCCAGAATGCTGCAGGAAGCTTTTTTATGGTTTTGAGCAGCTTTTTGGAGTTAGTGAATGACCTAGCCTCCTTTTGAAAGGGCAATTTCATTATTTAGTGTGAATTTTATGCATTTTTTAGTGAGAACACATTCAGCAGGACCTTATTATGCTTCTGATGAGGGCCAGATGTGTTTCTGCTGCAAAACTCCATAATGCAAAAAGGGACTTGCAATATAAGTGCCTTTCTCAGGGAGAAGAGCAGATCGTTTGAGGTGAAGATATTAACTTCTATTAATAATAATTAGAGGGAGGGAATCCATGGGGATTGGTGTGAAACCGAGACGATACTGATTTGTACAGAGACAACTGCAGGGCCTTTATAATGAGGAGGAATGACACTGCAACTCTCTGAAGACCATTACATTGCAAATAAACAACTTATGTCAGCTAAGTGGTGTTTATTGCCATAATGGAAATTAATTTCAAGAGCTTGAGGCAAAGTGAATATAGCCCAGCCGAGCGGTGCATTCCACAGCAAGGTTTTCCTGCTCCTGCAATTCCCAGGCTCCTGAGTTCCTATGGAGGGGAGTGAGTGCAGTGCTTGCCTGTTAGCTGACATGCTACCAGGTAATTTGGATGCATTTGCTCAGTGGTGTGTTAAAAAGATGCTGGAGGACACTCAAATATTTTTAATTACCACTCTCTGTGCTGCCATGGAGAGACTCGGACTGGGAGAGTGGCCCCTGCACTCCAGATGAGAGATCTTTATTTTGAACCTGCTTTATTCGCTTCTCCAGGTTCTCTCTGTTACCCAGACAAACTGCACTTTTCTGAGTGTTCCTGTACAGCAGGGATGTTAACAGAGTGCGCTGGGATAAGTGTATTTAAAAGGCTGTGGTGCTCCCGTGTAGTGTGGAGATAGGAACTGTGACAGGAATTGTCAGCTTTTTTCATTTTTATTGTTCCCATTGATTGTTTCCACAGGCTTGTGTATGGGCTGCATGCCTGTCACCACACTGCACTCCCAGCAGATAAGGTTTTCCTTCTGCCACTGTGTTTTTCGAGATGCTGTTTCTGCCGTTGTTCCGGAAAACTTACCCAGGTTGTCTGGATGAGACTGAAGATTTGTGATTAAAGGGAGCACCTCTGCACTAGTGCATGATCAGCATAACTTTAATACAGAATGTAAATCCTCCAAAATGTATCTCCTTTTGAAAGTGCTGCTGACTTCCTCAAGTCCTCACCAGTTGGAAAAACTGTATTTTGAAGGAGATTCATCTGGAGTAACGCTGTGTTTGATTTAACATGGGTGCACTTTGCAGAAACATCTCATTCAACTGATGAGCTTTTTTAGAGGAGGTGAAATTCTCTCTGAAAAGACAGAATTTTGTGTTTCCTCATGGGAATGGTTTCATATATTATGCCTGAGGCTTGAAACATCACTCTGATTTTTCTCCAGAGGGTCATCCCATCACCATATAGTTCATGTGTGCATTAAACTTGTTTTGTTCTTGTAAAATCCAGGAAGAAATAGAAGACCAGAAAAGGCATGTTGTTTTATTAAACCTTTCATATGAGTGAGTAGGAGTTGCTCCCATTTCTTCCCTTTCAAATTTGAAACACTTTAAACTGAATTGAAGATTAGTAGCTGGGTCAGGATGCATGTGGATAACAATGTATCCTTTCAGAGAGAAGCAAACAGATGTCGAAAAAAATAATAATAAAAAAGATTAAAAATGACCTTCCTCTGCGTTAGCTGTCATGAGAAGAGGGGAAGCCTACACAGGGAAAGTTTTGATCCAGAGAGAGGTACTCAGGAAGTTCAGCCATGTCCTGTTGCAGAAATAGCTCCTGTGGTGGATTGGCTGTTTCCTGTCTGTGTTTTCAGCAAGTTTTGAATCTTGTATGAGCATTTTAAAGCATTTTCTTGAGTCATCGCTTGGCTCGCAGTCCCCTCTTGTTTATTTTTGAATGAATACCTTGATATGAAGACTCTGGAGCAGGGAGGCGTTGGGATTGTCATGGAAACAGAAGCTGCAGCACTGGCTTTCAGCCAGGAGATGTGGTGATTCATGGCTTCAATGTGGGTGTCTGGAAATGCTGGAAATGAAATAAGTTCCAATTCTCAGGTGGATCAATGAAATAGTATTTGTGTTTGTGTTTTTATTTTCCCCTAGGAGGTGTTCTGAACATCTTCCCCACATACTCCGTTTTATTTCTACCATTTTAAAAGGTAGGAAGGGTGTTCCCTAAGTATATACTCAGCATCTGAGCAGTAAATACAGCTCAGTGTGGGGAATACTCACCTGCTTCTTCTTTTCATTTTAGCTTAGCCTTAAATTCAAACAATAAAAAACCTGTAAGCTGGAATTTTGTAATGTAGCAATTTGATTTAATTCTGGATGAGTTTGGGAACAGGTTTGTGCACTGTACATGTGAATGTGGTCTCAGTGTAGGACATGAGAATGAGGTAATTGCAGATCAGGGTTTCTAAATGTAACCTCAATTTCTATAAATGGTGTTTGTGCCCACAATGAATCCCACGTTTTGTTTATATTCATATAAATACAAAGTAAGTAATTGCAGGGCACATATACTAAGTGTAGATGTGAACAGCAGGACTCTGCTGTGGGCACACGTTTGGGGCACTGCTGGTGCTAAGAATGAATGAGTGGCTCATCTCTGAGAAGTGCCAGGAATCTTCCTCTTTAACTGGTTGGATACCTTCAGTGCTATACATGAGATATTTCCAGAGCCTCATCAAATCCCTCGGTTGTATTTAATAGTACAGAAAGTGAGTGGAATTTTAGCATCACATTTCATACCCAAGATGAATCTTCAGGGCTCTCTGTAAAATGAAAGCAATTTGTGAATGAAGATATTTTATATTGTGTTCATTAGGAAGACAATCTCTTAGTTATCTGCATTTATTGGTTTGTTTTTAAGTTGCTGCTGCAGTGGCCAAAGAACTGTGTTTCTCTGTTTTTTTGACCTTTGTGGATGTGTGGGAGTGGATGGGTACAAGATAAATTTAATTAAGCTTTGGGAAAAACCTTGTGTATCAAAAATGTTCACTGGTGTCTTTGAGTTGAGGATGCCCTATCAATTAAAAAGGAATGACTCCTGTCAGTAATTAATACTACAGAGAGGTGATTTAATAGGTTTTATGAATTTGAGAGGCATATATTGTTACTGATTGCTTTTCTGTTTAAATCTTCAAGTCGCAGACAGGGTGACCTTTTCCTGCATTTTTTCCTACTTGTGCTTTTGCCATCAACTCTGTTGATCTCTTAGGTGATCAGTTTTTCTTTTAATCATTTTTGTTTCAGTGGGCTGTGCTGTTCCTTGGGTATCTTTTTCCTACGATCAAAGAGTTAATTTTGTTGCTGGAGCTGTGGTTTTACCTTCTGTCAGGACTGTTGCAAATCCACATCTCTGAGCTCTTGGAGTAATTCTTTCACCAACTATTTGTCAGTGCGCAAGCTTTGATGTCTGGCGTTTTGGGTTAGCTGCCGCTGAGATTGTTTGTCCTGGGGAGGTGTAGCAGGTTTGTGGGTGCTGCTGTGAGTTCCACACCTGTGATGTATCATGGCTCTTGAGGTTTTAAGTGCTGTGTCCAGCTGTGCATAAATGGTAATATTCCTGTTGCCATCCCAGGTGCAGCGGGGCAGAAGGTCGAGCCTGGGTCTCTCTCCTGTGGAGGAACAAGTAGCTGGTTTGCATTGCAGCAAAAATGTGATCAGGAGGGTTTGCTGGAACCAAATTCTCATTTCTTTCCAGTCTTGGAATCTGCTTCCAACCCTCACCCTTTGCCTTTTCGTTTTAATAAAGCAAAAGAACAAAGTTGTTCTTTCACACAATTGCTTTGTTGTATTCTGAGCCTCATCTGTTTACAGCACGTACGTGCAACCGAGAGAGATTAGGTGTGGGGGAGAGGGGAAAAGAAACCTCCGGGGCCATTGTGGGCTTTAAAAACCATCTCTGTATTTCTGAGGTGCCCTAAAATGCCTCTTCTCTAATATGAGCTGCTCTTTGGGGGTTTTCTCAACCTTCTATTAAATTAGTGGGGCTATTTTTGTTTGGCTTATTTTGATTGTGTTTTTTTCTGTATTTTGCTCTGCTGTAGGTGTTCTTCATCAGGAGGCAAAGCTGTAGAAAAGCAGGGAGATATCCCTCTGCCTCCCTGTTTTTCCTGTGCTGTGTATTGGCACTTCATTTGGCTATTGTCTTTTATGAATAGTGTGGCTTTTACATCACCATTCCAATTGGGAACGTGGAGGGGAGGAATGAAGTAATCCTTCCTCAAAGGCATCTCTTGCTGCTGAATTAGTCAGTGCTGTGCTTCTGCCTCACCTAGTGAAACTGCTGGCTCATACCTGCCAGGGTGAATGTCACCTGGCACTTGCAGGAATGGTTTAATTTTAGATATTTTAGAGTCGACACTGAATATTCTATGCCTTTCCTGTTATACTCAGACTCACCCTGATGCCCAAAGAAGACCATGCAGAAATAGGTCCTGTGGAATATCTCACTGCAGCTGAAGGAGATGTATCTGGAGGACAGCAGTGTTCTACTCTGACGGCTGAGAAAACAGAATAGCAGCACAAGCAGCACTTATATTCCTATCCCTGTAGTCAGATGGGAGCAAAACTAATCAATATTTTTAGTATGAAAGTATATTTGGCACACAAGACACACAAATTATGACTAATTTTGGTTCTTTCTAGAAAACTTTGGTGATATTTGATTAACATGTCTTGCTAAATGCAGACAGAGAACACAGGACATCATTGCTTTGGAGAAGAGAGCACTTGGCTTTCACAGTTAGGACAAAGGGCAGGATTTGGAGGTAAAGAAGGAGCTGTGTGTCCCTTGATAACCACAGCTGGCAGCACAGCAGGTGTTCTGGAAGAAACTTCATGCAGATGAGTTCTTCTGCAGAGCTTAGGTTTTCTTTATGTCTAAGGCCACTGAATCCACCTGATTTGGCTGTTCATACCCTACATGGGAAGCTTCTTATTCTTAACTTTTATAAAACCAAATCAACAACAAAACCCCCCTGAAATGTAGGCTAGGAATTGATGTGACCGAATGGAGTATTTAAAATTAGGACTGTTGGGTCGGTTTTGCAGGGGGTTTTTTATTGCTTCAGCCAAGTCTGTACCAGGACCTTGAGTGACCTTTTATGTTGTATGGGGTCCTGAAATTTTTCCCAAAAATGTTCCAGTCACTGGACCAGATTAATGGGGTTAGAAAACCACCTCCTCTGGTAGAATACATTTGCCCCAACATCCAGTTTAAATACTGGATGGCTGTCATCTCTGGGCTTCCTCAGTAGCTGATGCTGACAAACAAGCATCTCCCCAGGGTGATGAAGCTGACCTGTCTTTAATTCTTGCCTGAGGATAAGATTAATTCCCCCTGAGCAGTGTGTCAGGGTTTTTCCACTGACTCTAAATGTAATCTAGGGTTGAGTAGTTTGCACCTGGATTTCTTACACAAATAATACTAAGTGTTTAGCGTCCCCATATCTCTGAACAAGGTTTGCAGGTAAAATATAACTTTTTAAATACTATGCACAAACCCCAGAATATTCTGTAAAGGCTACAGGATTTCAATGCTAATCAATGCTTAATTTTCTCTCAGAGGATATCCTTTACCTCATTTTGAGCTCTGAAAGTCCCTTTTGCCCCTCTTGAGAAGAACTGGGGGGGCTGCAGAGACTGGTGTATGACTGAAATAGGTGGTGGAATTGTTCTCCTGTGCATTGAGATTGTGTTTATCATCCAGCTTTGCAACAGGTGAAGCACAGCAACAAATTGCAAATTAGCAAACAGATCCTGTTTCCTCTTTTCCTTCTATTTCCCCCTTCCACCCCCCCCATTTTTTCTCTCTTCCCCCTCTTCTCCCCCCTTTTTCCTCCTTTTTTTCCTATTTCTTGCTTTACCTCGTTTCCCCTTCTCTTTCCCCTCTCCCTCTCTTTTTCCTCCCTTCCCGCCCCATAGTCGTCTGATCCTCATTCCTGAGCATCCTCTGCCTGCTGCTGTGTCCCAGCGAGCAGAGCAGGAGATGTTTGGATGCTTTGCACGGGAGCGGCTCCGCAGGAAGGCTGATCCCTGCTGGAGACCAGCGGGATCGGCCACCTCGCTCCTTGAAACGCAGTAAATGCTTTGAAAATGACTGTGCCTGGTGCTTTTTGCTTCTCTGAAGCCCGAATACTCCCGAGGAAGCCGGCACAGAGAAATACAGAGGAGGAATCTCCAGACGAGCCGGGCCTGTTGGGGCAAGGACTTGTTTTGCCTTGAAACATAATGCAAAGCTTAGATAGAGCTGAAGATTAAAGGCAGCTGGTGAAGGATGAGCATTCAGTCATTTCTAACGTGTATTACTGTATCAGAGGGGCCAGAGTTCAGCGAAGATGTTATTATAACTCCGTTGCTTGTACTGGGCAAGTGAAACAAAGATTAATCACAGGGTTGAACTTTGCTTAGTATTTATTTCCCATGCCAGGGTGGGATGCATTCATAGTATCAGTATTTGGTTGGTTGGGATTTTCCCCTTCAAAATTAAAGATAAAATTGGACTTGTGGGAGAAAGGGCAGATCCTGTTAGCATTTTAAGCTGAGATAGCAGAATTCTCCAGAAGGACTGAAGTGATACTTTACTGCTGTTGTGGTTGACTACATTGATTTTGCAATGTCTATTCTAGGATCGGGAACCTGTACATTTTCCTTTGCACTTCCATCTGAACAGCTTCTTTTCTTCAAAGGAGTGAGTAGATCAGAGCTTCAGGTGCTTGAGTTACCAGGTAGTACCAGGTACTAAAAATGTGCAGGGAACCATGAGTAGTTACTGAGAGTTTAGCTGATACACTTCATTTAGAAAGAAACTGTAAACTGAGACAAGTCAAACCAGCTCTGAACAGGGCAGTGCCATTGTTTGTGTTTCTGTGTTTAATGAGTGATTATTTATTTCCTGGGAGTACATCGTGAAGGGGAATGTTTTCCATTTTCCAGCCACATTTCAGTGATGTGGTCAGCATAGCTTGTGTTTTAGTTGGGCAAAATACGAAGCTTGTTGAGAGCCACATGATCAGTTTGGAAGAGCATGCTGTTTTTCTGGGATGTTCAAAATGGAAACCCCTCTGCCTTCCTTAAACATACCTATAGTATGTAAAAGAATTAATGGCACTGCTCTTCTGCCTGTCTGTTGTCCCAGTTCTGCAATGCCATCACTGTTATGTGGTATGTACAGCCCAGAAAAACAGCTGAAAACTCATCTGACTTGGATGAAAAGGCATTTATGTGGGTATCAGTCTAATGGCTGGCAAGATAAAAATCTTATCTTGATTGAGATATGGGGATCGCTGGAATTCAGAACCAGCAGCACTAGTTTGGTCAACTGTCAGAAAGGCAAAAGTCTGATAGTTCAAGCTCTGAAGGCCAAGGCTGCTTTTTTAATAGTTGCTGTTTTTAGGAGAAACTTTTTTTCCTTGGTAGCTGCTCCTAGAAGGCCAAAATCCCCATGCTGTCCTCAGTGAGGGTCCATTTCAAGTGTCACTGTTCTTTTACTAAACACCCCTATGACAAGCCATGTGTTTACAAGTGGTGGGTTGAGTGCACAAATAAGAAACGGTCAGGAATAGGAATATTCCTTGTTGTTTCAGGTAAGAAATAGCTGTCACCACAGCAGGAAATATTGGAAAACAAAGAGGAGTAATAGAAAATGGTGATGACAGGGATTGCTGCTGGTGTAAACAATTAACTCTATTCATTTTAGATAAAGCCCAATCATAGCATTTTCAAGAAAAGGATGATTCTGTCCCACCTTCTACCCCTCTATAAGCAACACCATGTATGTTGTGATGCACAGTCCTTGGTTCCTATCTCTGGATTCTTTTTTGCTTTCCATGGGGTTTCTTTTCTTGTTCCAGTGCTGTATTTCTTTCCTGATGTTTTTGTGTTATTGCTCTCTGCTCCCTCTGATTTGATTGGGGTGACACTTTTGCTGTGACTGGATACTTGGGGGACACTTCAGCCAGCCCATGGTTACTCCCTGTCTAAGAGGGCTGATGTGGAAGCAGAAGCAGAAGGTGAACTGCTGGGACAGCTCTGGAGCTTTGGGGAAGATCCTCTCTCATGGTCTGAAGTTGCTGCAAAGGACAAGGAAGGATTGGGAATTAGGGCACATCTGGGGTCATCCAGCTGTTCCTGTCCTGGCTCTCATTGAATCATTCCTCTCAGCTTCTCTGCACTTGCAGTGTGCTGGAAGTTCACTTACTCTGTGGAGTATCAGAGCTTGGTGTCTTTTTGGGCACATCCTCTGGCACTTTCAGGCATATCCCAGTGGCATTTTCCCACCTAAGTGGTTCTGTGCTGCTGGTAGGGAGCTCAACTCAGAGCCAGAGAGGTGTGGGTGCTTTAGAGCCTAACCCTCTTACACTTCTGCAATGCTCTTCTGCTCATACTTTATACTTCACTGCTGAGTTTGGGCTGTGCTTGTCTTTCTCCTCAACTTCATGATGATTTTGGCTGGACATTATCTTATCTTATTTAAATGAATTCCAAACTTTCTGAACAGCCTTGCAAGGTGGAAGTTGCATCTGCTTTTGCTGCATTTATTTACTTACTGTGGTGCTGGGAACTCACTCAGCTCTACAAGGGACTGTTCTGATTTAGAACAGTTTTCTTGGAAACCCAAATCAAAAGGGTGCCATTTAACTTGCAGAGAGGCAAAAAAGTTTTTTCTGGGCTGTAGGAATGACAGTTGCCTAGGGAAAGTTAATACTTCCAAGTACTCCTAATTCTGTATTTACATCATCAGTGACTATTTATGCTTTGTCAGCTTGTAGTTACATTATCTGAAGTGTGTCAAGTCACAATGGTGCCATTGCTTTTATAGTCTCTCTTCTTGAGTATCACCTCATTTACTACTTCTTAATTCCATTTCCGTCACTCTTTCCATCCCTGATCTCTTTCCTGGCTTGCCAGACAGCACTGCAAAATGATCAGACTTGCTTTCCAGTTGAAGTCTCTGCAGCTTAGCTCACAGCCTGGCTTTGCAGCATTAATCAGGAAAACTTTGGCAATAGCCTGATGCTGAATTCCAAGGCAGATGTGGCTGCCTCCATTGAAGGGATGTGCTGGAGAGAAATCCAAAGGTGTTTTTATGCAGGTGCTGACACAGATAAAGGCACTGGGAGCTTTTCTTGTTTTTCTCCCTTACAAAAAATTTCACAGGTTTATTCTTATTTGCTTCATGAACTGCTGTCTGTCTCAAAAGTTACCAGAAAAATAAAAGTTTTCAACAAAGGTGGGATGGAAAGCACAGAAATGCAATTAAAGTAGCAGTAGGGAGGTGCAGGGCAGTCAGATTTATCCATTTGGAGCTGTGTAGTATGTCAAGTTCTGATTCAAAATCTTGTGGAGTTCTTCTGGTTTTCTTTGCCATGTTGGTTATAAAAGGGATTTTGTGATAACTCACCTACAGCAGAGAAAATTCTGTAGCATAGATAAGAGTGCTTGAGAGGGAGGAAAAAAAGAGAGACCTGGATATAAATGAGTAAAAATTTATTCTTGTGGGTTTTTTCCCTTGGGGAATGTCTACATGAGGTTCTGAAACATAGCTTTCTTCTCTTTATCTTCACTGCTGGGATTTTGTGTGACAGTGGGGGTGGCAGTGGAAGAGGAGGCTGGAAATGATGGTGTTTTCTTGAGTAATCAAATAGGAGAGAAGAGAATTGAAGATGAGAAATAAGGACAGCTTTTACCAGAGCTGGAGATCTCATTTGAACCTGAACACCATTGTGCTTTATCTCACTGCAAAAGACCCCAAACCCAGCCAAATTCTGAAATATAAGCCTCCACTGCTGCTAAGAAAGCAAATATTAACTGCATTTTTATTAAAGGGAAGTTGAGTTTTTCAGTCTATGAAATCACATTCTGTCCTTGTGCTAAGTTTGAGACACCATAAAAATGTCTAAAATATTTACCTTGGGAATTGTGTTGGAAAGATTATTATATTAAGCCAGTATACAATACGTTTTTGCCTGATGTTTGAACTTAAAAATGGGTTTCTTACTTTTTTTAACTTTGGAAATTGTCCTGCTATAATTTTATTTTTTTTGTTTTAGCAAGCCAGTTCATGTATTAAATTGAAATCTGTACAAATTACAGTTAATTATAGTCAGCTCAGAGTGAAGCCTAAAATAGGTCACATGCTGTTTGGAATAAAATGTGCTGAAAATTATTAAATCTGTTTGGTTGAAACAAATCTAAGTGCATTCCAAGGTGTTTGATCCTCCCCTGGCTGCTGCTCTATCATCTTCCTCCTGTCTGCCATGGAGGGTCTGCTGGCTGGGCAATAAAATTACAAGATTCCTTGGAAGGAAAAAAGGAGGATGTGAGACAGTTGAGCCTTCTGTCTTTAACAGGAGAGGCTGAAATGGTTTCTCACTCCTATTCATTTGAGATCAACCGAAATTCTTCCTCACATTATCCAAATACCAAGGGGAAAGACATGCTATTTACTAAAATAGAAAGCAGCTAGCTAAATACTTACTAACTAAACTTACTGAATTCCGTTCTTTTTCCCCCTTGGATTGCATTTTGGGTCCTGACTTTCAGGGGACATTTGCTGTGTCCCGCCTGTTTGGAAGGGACGGTGGCAGAGCTGCCCAGTGAGTCAGCAGGGGCTGGTTAACCCTGTCCCAGCACAGCACTGCCGGCTCTGTCATGGTTTTGTTTATGGGTGTTACACAGTCCTTGGCTGCTTGTTGTCCTTCAGCTGAATTAGTGCTTTATGTCAGTTTTTAGTATTCTGAATGCTACTGAATTAATTACATTAAAACAACTTCACCAGTGACCTTGAGCAAAAGGTATTTCCAGTAGCGCATCTTCCTGCATTTATGTAGTGACTTAATGAATGCCTGCACACTTCCACTGTTCAGCTATTGTTCCACATTCCTGCATGCATGTCCTTGATGGGAACTAATTATTAGTTTAATTGTATGCAGGAATATTTATGCATTACATTTTTTGGAGCATTATTGTACTAGGTACTTGTAAAATCATCTGCCAATAAAACCAAGAGAACTAAAAGGGTACGTGCAGTAGGGACTGACCTGCAGGTACACCTGGGAAGCTTTTTGGAAAGCAAATTACTTTGAAAATAACTGTGGACCTGAGCTTAGTCATTCTGCTTCCTGACCAAGTGTGGCTGCAGCGTAAGTAGAAGAGGCTTTATTCTTTACATTGCACAAACCTGGGTGCCCTGTAAACCCAGCTGTCTTTTTCCTCCTGTTCTCTCCTCCATCACTGACCCAAATTTCTGTGTAATTAGTAACAAAATATTCAGCCAACTTCTGTGCTCAGGTAAGGCTGAGACTAAAAACCTGCCCTCAGTGAGTGGTTCAAGCCTGGCACGTCCTGGGGGATCTGCTGTGAGTGAGGAGGTGAAGTAGCAGTTGTGCTGACCTAGTTTTGTCACTAAAGGAAGGTAGCACATTTGACCTTGGGCAGCTTTCGGGAGCTGTATTGTTGGGCAGGAGGCTGTTTGTGTGGAGTTACTTTGAAGGATAAAACTGTGGTTCAAACTCTGTTCTTTCCTAAGTGGTACTTTCTAAAAGAGGTTGAGATGCATGTGGAGGAACCTGAGGAACACACCCCACACCCCAGTCTTTCACTTGCAGCTGATAGGAGTCTGATATGGTATGGGAGGCCTTGAGCTCCTGACTGGAGAGGGCAGAATGTCTCCCAGTCACCAGCACCAGAAGTGCATTATGAATGTTCTTCAAACTTGTCCAGCCAGGGCAGTGGGGACTGGTTTTGATGTATCTCAAGTCACAGAGCTTCGAGTTAAAGTTCTGTGTACCCTTGAATGATCTGAGGAAACCTACATCACAAAAAGTAAAACATGGGAGCATTGAGATCATTAAGTTTTATTGAGAACTCACCAACAAAGTGCATTTGTTTTCCTTTGATGACATCATGTTCCGCTCTGAACTGCTAGAGCTCCAGGAGCATTTGGACAATGCTCTCAGGGACAGGCTGGGATCGTTGGGATGTCTGGGCAGGGCCATGAGTTGAACTCAGTGGTCCTTGTGCGTCCCTTCCAACTAGGATATTCTATGATTCTATGAAAATGAGGAATGCTTCCCATACTCACCACGGCTGTAGAGCACTGTTAGTTCCTAAACAGAGCTGTCCTTCACCCTGGCTGAGTTGCCATTGTTTCCCCTGTCTTTTCAGTAGCACTGCTGCATTTCCTATGGATCATCACTTACCAAGCTAAGCCTGGAGAAAAAAAGAAGGCTCAAGCAGTTGAATTCTCCTTGCCATAGGAACCAGCTCGGGTAATGAGGAATGCTGGTGATGTCATCCTGTTAAAGCTTCAGAAAATTGATTATAAAATATTTCCTATTCTTGAATATTTCAGTCTTTGGCCTTTCATTTCACCTTGTGCCTTTTGCAGCTGTGGTTTAGTAGGAAACAAAGACAATCAGAACATTTTAGGTTTAAATTTCTGGCAGTGCTAAGTCTGTTGAGGTTCTCTCAGCCCAACAGGACTCTACAAGTGTGGGGTTGAGCTTTGCAAGGGGTGCTTTTGCATGTCTCACTCTAAACCTGTGAGCTGCTCTTGGTGAATTTGCTCGGGGGCTGCTTTATGGGTACATTAGCCACAGATCTACAGTTTTGCAAGAGGAGAACAAAAATGTATAGCCGCTGTTTAATTAGTGGTAGGTCAAGAGGCCAGTCCTGCAGATCACTTCTCATTGTAGTTGGTTCAATATGGAAAATTTTTCAGGGGAATGCATCCAGCTTTTTTCCTCTTAATTTTTCTGTTTCTGTCTGCTGTTCTTTGAACTTGCAACACTGGAGGCCACAGAGACATTTTGTGGGGAATATAATCTCAGAAAGGAATGCTTGATGGAAGCAACTTGTACAAGTGAAATGCTCTCTGTAAAATGAAATCATTCATGGCTTTTAGCTCTTTCAAACCCATCCTAACACTCCTGCTGGGTTCCTTTCACTGTGAAGTAATACAGAGGATTAGTCAGCATCGTCCAATTAGGCAGTAGCAAAGCAAAAATGGTGTTCAGCAGCCTCTGCCCTGGTTCCATTTCCATTCATAGGACTTGCCCATGGAAGCCAAGGACATCTGGATGATGGCACTGGGAATGTTGGAGCGGCTGTGAGGTGAGGTGTGCTCAAATGGGATTTCACCTCAGGAGGAAATTCAAGGTCATTCTCTGCAGTTTCTATACCAGAACAGTCATCCTCTGGTCTGAGTGAGTCTGCAGGTAACTGCAGCACCTCCTGGTTCCTTAATAGCTCTGGTGGTGTCAGATCTTTAATTCCGCTCCATCCTGCTGGAAAAGACAGGAGTGAGAGTTGCTGAACAGCATTTCCTTCCCATTCCTGTAAGTCTGGGCTGCTTTAGTGTCCATATTGGATTGTCTTGTGATGTATGTGCAGCTGAATTCCTTTAAAATGAGCTTAGCAACAGTACCTGGCAGGGCTGAAGTGGGAGAACTCACCTTGAATTCTTTCTGGGTGGGCTGGTGGTGGAATCTCAGTGTCCAAGAAAACTGTATTTTACACTATAACACACAGGGGGCAGGAGAAATGGTTTGTTTAGAGGGGGTTGTCTTGGCCTTTCACTTCACTGCAGCACTTCAGCACATGGTTAGCTGCACTGAAGGGCTCCCAGTGGCTCCCAGTGACCCCGGCCCTCACTGAGGAATGCTGACACTTCAGCTCACTTGGAGCACAAGCTGGATTTCACTTCTTTCTCAGTGGTTGACACAGGATTACTTGCAGCTGGGGATTTGGGGAAGAACAACTCAGCCTCATCTGAGTTTTACTATTACTATTAAAGCTTTGCACACTGGAGCATTAGATCAGCATAAAAGAAGAAATTGATCTTTCTGTATTGGGCTTTTAAAACAAACAAGCAAAACACTTTTCTTACTAGAACACGGGAGTTTTACCAGCAATGCAATTGACACTAAATAATTTTAAGCAAAAGACATTGCTGAAGATGAGGATCATCTGCAGTTAATTGACAGAGCTGGGACATGAGAGAGGACAGGATGGGAAAGTGTTCGGCTTATTTCCGTCCAAACTTTTGGTGTGAAGTTGTTGATCAAATCAGCCATATTGGTGGTAGTTCATATTGATAATGAACCTGTAAATTGTTTTATTGTGACTTTTTGTGACTCTCAGTTTCAGTTAAGCTGAACCCATAAGCACAGCTTAACCCAGTCCTGTATGGGAGGAAGGACGTGTACCCAAGAGTCCTCGATTCAGTGGAATGTCCANGAGTGGTTCAAGCCTGGCACGTCCTGGGGGATCTGCTGTGAGTGAGGAGGTGAAGTAGCAGTTGTGCTGACCTAGTTTTGTCACTAAAGGAAGGTAGCACATTTGACCTTGGGCAGCTTTCGGGAGCTGTATTGTTGGGCAGGAGGCTGTTTGTGTGGAGTTACTTTGAAGGATAAAACTGTGGTTCAAACTCTGTTCTTTCCTAAGTGGTACTTTCTAAAAGAGGTTGAGATGCATGTGGAGGAACCTGAGGAACACACCCCACACCCCAGTCTTTCACTTGCAGCTGATAGGAGTCTGATATGGTATGGGAGGCCTTGAGCTCCTGACTGGAGAGGGCAGAATGTCTCCCAGTCACCAGCACCAGAAGTGCATTATGAATGTTCTTCAAACTTGTCCAGCCAGGGCAGTGGGGACTGGTTTTGATGTATCTCAAGTCACAGAGCTTCGAGTTAAAGTTCTGTGTACCCTTGAATGATCTGAGGAAACCTACATCACAAAAAGTAAAACATGGGAGCATTGAGATCATTAAGTTTTATTGAGAACTCACCAACAAAGTGCATTTGTTTTCCTTTGATGACATCATGTTCCGCTCTGAACTGCTAGAGCTCCAGGAGCATTTGGACAATGCTCTCAGGGACAGGCTGGGATCGTTGGGATGTCTGGGCAGGGCCATGAGTTGAACTCAGTGGTCCTTGTGCGTCCCTTCCAACTAGGATATTCTATGATTCTATGAAAATGAGGAATGCTTCCCATACTCACCACGGCTGTAGAGCACTGTTAGTTCCTAAACAGAGCTGTCCTTCACCCTGGCTGAGTTGCCATTGTTTCCCCTGTCTTTTCAGTAGCACTGCTGCATTTCCTATGGATCATCACTTACCAAGCTAAGCCTGGAGAAAAAAAGAAGGCTCAAGCAGTTGAATTCTCCTTGCCATAGGAACCAGCTCGGGTAATGAGGAATGCTGGTGATGTCATCCTGTTAAAGCTTCAGAAAATTGATTATAAAATATTTCCTATTCTTGAATATTTCAGTCTTTGGCCTTTCATTTCACCTTGTGCCTTTTGCAGCTGTGGTTTAGTAGGAAACAAAGACAATCAGAACATTTTAGGTTTAAATTTCTGGCAGTGCTAAGTCTGTTGAGGTTCTCTCAGCCCAACAGGACTCTACAAGTGTGGGGTTGAGCTTTGCAAGGGGTGCTTTTGCATGTCTCACTCTAAACCTGTGAGCTGCTCTTGGTGAATTTGCTCGGGGGCTGCTTTATGGGTACATTAGCCACAGATCTACAGTTTTGCAAGAGGAGAACAAAAATGTATAGCCGCTGTTTAATTAGTGGTAGGTCAAGAGGCCAGTCCTGCAGATCACTTCTCATTGTAGTTGGTTCAATATGGAAAATTTTTCAGGGGAATGCATCCAGCTTTTTTCCTCTTAATTTTTCTGTTTCTGTCTGCTGTTCTTTGAACTTGCAACACTGGAGGCCACAGAGACATTTTGTGGGGAATATAATCTCAGAAAGGAATGCTTGATGGAAGCAACTTGTACAAGTGAAATGCTCTCTGTAAAATGAAATCATTCATGGCTTTTAGCTCTTTCAAACCCATCCTAACACTCCTGCTGGGTTCCTTTCACTGTGAAGTAATACAGAGGATTAGTCAGCATCGTCCAATTAGGCAGTAGCAAAGCAAAAATGGTGTTCAGCAGCCTCTGCCCTGGTTCCATTTCCATTCATAGGACTTGCCCATGGAAGCCAAGGACATCTGGATGATGGCACTGGGAATGTTGGAGCGGCTGTGAGGTGAGGTGTGCTCAAATGGGATTTCACCTCAGGAGGAAATTCAAGGTCATTCTCTGCAGTTTCTATACCAGAACAGTCATCCTCTGGTCTGAGTGAGTCTGCAGGTAACTGCAGCACCTCCTGGTTCCTTAATAGCTCTGGTGGTGTCAGATCTTTAATTCCGCTCCATCCTGCTGGAAAAGACAGGAGTGAGAGTTGCTGAACAGCATTTCCTTCCCATTCCTGTAAGTCTGGGCTGCTTTAGTGTCCATATTGGATTGTCTTGTGATGTATGTGCAGCTGAATTCCTTTAAAATGAGCTTAGCAACAGTACCTGGCAGGGCTGAAGTGGGAGAACTCACCTTGAATTCTTTCTGGGTGGGCTGGTGGTGGAATCTCAGTGTCCAAGAAAACTGTATTTTACACTATAACACACAGGGGGCAGGAGAAATGGTTTGTTTAGAGGGGGTTGTCTTGGCCTTTCACTTCACTGCAGCACTTCAGCACATGGTTAGCTGCACTGAAGGGCTCCCAGTGGCTCCCAGTGACCCCGGCCCTCACTGAGGAATGCTGACACTTCAGCTCACTTGGAGCACAAGCTGGATTTCACTTCTTTCTCAGTGGTTGACACAGGATTACTTGCAGCTGGGGATTTGGGGAAGAACAACTCAGCCTCATCTGAGTTTTACTATTACTATTAAAGCTTTGCACACTGGAGCATTAGATCAGCATAAAAGAAGAAATTGATCTTTCTGTATTGGGCTTTTAAAACAAACAAGCAAAACACTTTTCTTACTAGAACACGGGAGTTTTACCAGCAATGCAATTGACACTAAATAATTTTAAGCAAAAGACATTGCTGAAGATGAGGATCATCTGCAGTTAATTGACAGAGCTGGGACATGAGAGAGGACAGGATGGGAAAGTGTTCGGCTTATTTCCGTCCAAACTTTTGGTGTGAAGTTGTTGATCAAATCAGCCATATTGGTGGTAGTTCATATTGATAATGAACCTGTAAATTGTTTTATTGTGACTTTTTGTGACTCTCAGTTTCAGTTAAGCTGAACCCATAAGCACAGCTTAACCCAGTCCTGTATGGGAGGAAGGACGTGTACCCAAGAGTCCTCGATTCAGTGGAATGTCCATTTTGGTGCCTGCAAGTCAGGCTGGGTCTTCTGACCATGTTACACAGATGAGAAAAGAGGCAAAATTCCCTCCTGGTACAGCTGCTAAGGAGCTCTTGGGAGGAAAGAGCTGTTGGGAAGTGGGGACTATGAGACTTTGGTAATGAGGTGCTACAGCCCTGGGATGGTGCTGCCTTGATGGGGGGGATGAGGTGTAGTGGAGAGGGAGCATGAGGATGGGAATCCAGGGAACTGGGAGAAGGAAGCAACCGTGTATGTGTGTGTGTTTGTGTGAATAAAAAAACCCCCAAAATGTACAATTTGAAGAAGTTAGAGAAATCAGGTTCCCTTTACCTTTGTGCATTATAGGAAGGCTGAGTCTGGAGAAATTATTTTTCCCTGCCTCCCACACCCCCTCAGGAACACCATCTGCAAGTGTTTCTCTTTTCCAGTCTAAGGAGTACCAGAGGAGATTAGAGCTGTTTTTTCCCAGACTTTAGATGGGAGATCTCTAGGGACATGTCTACCCAACTTTCCAGCCAAGCTTCATTGCTTTCTTCCTTATTTTTCTTATTTTAAATGAATGTCCTCAATATAATAATAAAAGCAACATAACAATTCACTTCTAGGACTGCAGTAAAAAAATGACTGTGTGACATGTCTGCCTATTGAAGACACCTCTGAAATGATGTTCTGAATGCAGATGAGGTTTGGATCTTCCCATTCCTACTGCTTTTGTGGGGCTGGGCATATGGCAATGTCAGATGGGATCAGAGTGACAGTTTCTGGTCCAGCAGCTCCCCTCTGTGCTCACCCCAGATCCCCATGGCAGTTCTGAGCATTCCAAACCTCATGTATCACCTTGTCTTTACAGCCCTGTCACCCTCGGGATGAACTCTAGGAAGAGATCTTACTTTCACAGTGTTTTCTTGTTGTTATTTTTTGAAGGGAAGGTGGAAGAAGAACCTTGTGTGAGGCAGTTGTAAGGTGAGTCACGTCTGTATAAATAGAAGTGCTGAGCACATCGGATAAGCTGCAGCAGAAATGCTTCAGAGGCAGGAGAGCTGCCTTGGTAAAACGATCACAGAATTGTAAAGCCTGTCCTTTCAGGCTGCTGCCATGGGGACATGCGCATCAGTTTTTCCTCCCCCCAATCCCCCTTCAAGTGCAGGTTGATTTAAGCTTGTAATTAATGCATTTTGGACCCCAGAAGTTTGAGCAGAGAGCTCAAGGGGTGGGGATAGCTGCAGCAGAGCTGGCGGTGCTGCACAAGGGGCTTTGTTGTGCTAGGAGGGAAAGGGTGTCGTGGCCTCTCAGAACTAATGTAGGGCTTGTCACCTCATTTACCCCTGTGCCTTCACTCAGGATGGGTTTGGAAGTCCATGGTGTTATTTCTCCAGTTTCCAATGATTTGCAGAATAGAGTAGGACAGTCCTTGACTTCCTTGGCAGCACTGTGTGCAGAAGAGACACCTGGCAGTGTTTGGGCCCCTTCACCTGGGATTAATTGAGCACACACAGCCTCTCCTCTCCTCTGCAGTTCAGGGTATTGGGAAGAGCTCAGCAAATCCGTCTTTAGAAGCCTGTTTGGTCTCTTCGGAACCTCTTGAGTGAAAGCCTCAAGTTGTCATTGTGAAACTGAGTTTGCCCAAGAAATCAGAAGCGGACTGTTTTACATGCAGAGTGTCTGATCTTTGTACTTGATCCCACTGTGGTGTTGACCAGGTGAAATCCTGTGGTGATGGAATCTATTCTTGATGTAATTCCCATTCTCGTTTAATTTGTCACTCAGTCTTTATTTCAGTCATCTTGGATGTACAGTGGCATAAATCAAGCTGCTTCTTATGGAATAGGAAGATTCAGGACAAATGCAAATCCATACAGAGTTGGATCTTCACTTATTTCCATGGGGAGGACCTGGTGGTGCCTGTGCAATTCCTTTTCTCCAAGGCTTTACTTGCTCCGGGTCAGCTGCCTCCATGTGACCTGTCAAGGTGTGTTATCAGCCATTCATCCTCAATCATTGGGAAAATTTGTGAGTAACTGAGGGTTCTGAAAACCTCCTTCTTGCAAGAAACTATAGTTCATGGACTTTAAAAATAAACTGGGACAGTCTGAGAGGTACCTTCTTGTTCAGGAAGTCACACACAGAGAATTTAACTGAATCCACCCAAAATGAATTGGGCAGGAGTCCAGAAGTGTCACAGCCAAGGTGTCCCACCAGCACTTCCCAGGAATACTATGGCCAGGTGTGTGCTTTGGTGCCGCATTGAATGAATTTCAGCTCCTGGATGGCTTTCTTCCCCATCTCCTTTCTCTCTGGACTTCACACCAGGCTGGGTGCATTGCTAACAGCTCCTGAAGAGCCTGTTTGCCCCAATAATCTGATCAAGGAGGAACAGAGAGATTCTTTCCCTTCCCTCTTTCAACAAAAAAAGAGGAGCCTGTCTCACTATTTATTGCTGGGTTCCCTTTGTTTTTTTTAACTAGGCCAGCACTAAAAATGGAAGTGAAGATCCCAGAATTTTTTTTTTTATTAGCTGCAAGTTTGAAAAAAGATGTGCAGGGGAGAAGGTGGAGGAACACAGGCTACTGAGGATGCAGGAAAACACTGAAATAATCCATTTGGGTCCTCAGATGCTACATAAAGCAGGAGCTCGCAACTCCAAATATGAAAACAAAATTAGTTTCTCAGTAATACGGGGTTTTTTTTATT